>PVKS010003255.1:0-106293 GCA_004027875.1 Aplodontia rufa | reverse complement strand
CAAACATTAGCAATCAATGGATATAAACTTTGTTATCCAGGGGAAATGCCAAAACATGGATAACCACCTTGGGATTTACTTGTTGCAGTTTCCCCCAGAAGAATTCACGCGTTAAATGGGTAGTTCATGGAGGAATGACATCGGCTTCTGGGATGGTTCCCCTGTCTTCCCAATCTCCAGACTCCTATGAGTTCTTCATATACCCTCCCCCCATCCCCCTCCCTATGCCTCCAAGTATCCTAGAGAGCCATCCCCCTATTACTCTGAAAGTCATTCAATTTAAAGTTTTGTTAGGTTAGCCGTCTGCCCTACTGCTTCCCCATATATGCTAGCATCAACAGATGAGAGAAACCATTCGGCCCTTGAGTCTCTGAGCTTCACTAAGAGACTTCACTAAGCATAATTCTATCTATCTCCATCCATTTGATTTCAAAAGCCATAATATTGTCCTCTCTAATGGCCGAGTAGTATTCCATAGTATATATGTACCAAAGCTTTTGTATCCACTTGTCAAGTGAGGGGCATCTGGATTGGTTCCATAATCTAGCTATAGTAAATTGAGCTGCTAAAAACATTGATGAAGCCACATCACTATAATACGCTGATTCTAAGTCTTTGGGAAAATTCCCAGGAGTGGGATAGCTAGGTCGTAAGGTGGTTCCATCCTTAATTTTTTGAGGATTCTCCATACAGCTTTCCGTAGTGGCTGAACCAGTTTGCAGTCCCACCAGCAGTGTAATAGTGTTCCTCTTTTCCCACAGCCCCTCCAGCATCTGTTGTTGTTTGTATTCTTCATTTTTGCCACTCTAACAGGAGTGAGGTGGAATCTCATTGAAGTTTTGATTTGCATTTCCCTTATAGCTATGATGTAGAGCATTTTCTCATATATTTATGGGCTTTCTGGACTTCCACTGGAGAGAAGATCCTTTTGAGTTCTTTAGCCCATTTATCAATTGGATTATTTGCGAGTTTAGACTTTAGTTTCTTTAGTTCCCTATGTATTCTGGATATTAGCCCTCTGTCCGAGGTGTAGCAGGCAAAAATTTTCTCCCATTCTGTAGGTTCTCTCTTGATGCTCTTGACTAGATCTTTAGCTGTGCAGAAACTTTTTAGTTTAATTGCATCCCATTCATTTAATTTTGATTTTACAGCATGCGCCATAGGAGTTTTGTTAAGGAAGAAGCTGCTGACTTCTATGTGTGACCCTACTTCTTTTTCTAGTAAATTTAAAGTTGTAGGCTTAGTATCCAGGTCTTTGATCCATTTTGATTTAATTTTTGTGCAGGGCAAAAGATAAGGATCCAGCTTCAGTTGTCTACATATGGCTGTCCAGTTTGTCCAACACCAACACTGACTAGTTTTGCTGTAGAATTGTAATTATTTGACTTTCTGATACAAGTAGTAGAAAAAAAATTTAATAAGAAAAGTTTAAAAAAATTGACCTGACTTTATAGTTTCAACTTTATCTTCATACTGTTCTTGCATCCCAAAACCCTCTTGTAGTGAGATTTTTTAAAAAATTCCTTTTGAGATGTTTGAGGTTATATAATCTGCCATCTTTAATTTGAAGACAGAACAAAATGATTAGTGCTTAAAAAAAAAACAAATACACCTCTTTTAGTCAGCTTTTTCATGGCTGTGATTAAAAGACCTTACAAGAACAATTTTAGAAGGAAAAGTTTATTTGGGGGTTCACAATTTCAGAGGTCTCAGTTATAGACAGCAGGCTCCTTTCCTTGGGGCTCGAGGTGAGGCAGGACATCATGGCCGAAGAGTGTGGTAGAAGAAATTGGCTCACATGATGAGCACTAAGCAGAGACTCCACTTACCAGATACAGACTAGGTACCCCAAAGGCACACACCCAATGACCCACCTCTTCCAGCCACACCCTACCTACCTTCAGTTACCACCCAGCTAATCCCTGTCTGGGGATTGATTTACTGATAGGGTTAAGGCTGTCATAACCCAATCATTTCACCTTTCAGCCGCCTTTCGTTGTCTCACACATGAGCTTTTTAAAAAATTATTATTTATTTTTAAGAAAGAGGTACAGTGAGAGAGAGAAAAGAGAGAAACAGTTTTTATTTAGTTTTTCATGTTAGCCCTCATTGCTCAGAGACTTAGTTGCGTACGTGGTGCTGGGGTTTGAACTCACGGACTCGTGCATGCCAGGCAAGCACTGGAACCGCCGAGCCACCGCTCTAGCCCCCACACGTGAGCTTTTAGGGGACACTGCACATGTTTTTTTAAGCTAAAGAATTAACTTATTTTATTTTTCTGACAATTCCAAGGCAGTCATTGGTTTTATTGAAATTTTCAGTTCTTTGAAAGGTGTCACTGCTCTAACTTCCACCATTGGTGCGACAAGGGCTTCCAGAGTGTAAGACAAGCCCGGTTCATCCTCTACTTGAAGGCACATAAAACAATTAGAGAACTGAATAAGACTGTCTTTAAATGTTGAATTACAGGGTAGGGGCTATGAATACTGCATGAGTTTAGAGAAGAGGCAGCAGTGAGGGCTGGGCTAGTGTGGGCTCCTGGATGACTTGGAACTTAAGAGAATATGTCACAGAGAGCTAGTTTCCCTTTATTATGATTCATTATTTTGTTTCTTTTCTTGTTTTTCTGATCTAATTGTCTCTCCCACACACACATATATATAAACTATTGGATTAAAAAATTACCTAGAAAGAAGTTTTTCCCTACCAGATAAAATAGGAAAAAAAATTGATTTCATAATAAATTGCCAGTGGGACACTTTTCCTTAAGAATTTATTTATTTCTTTTTTTACAGAAAGAGGGAAATAGGAAGAGAGAATTTATTTATTCTTTCATCTGGTCTTCGTTGCTCTGACACTCAGTTGTGTATGTGGTGCTGGGGTTTGAACCTGGGTCCTTGCACATGCCAGGGAAGTGTACCAACTGGCCCAAGAGAATTTGGTTTTTAGGTATTTTTTGGGGGGGGGGTCCAGGAAATGAACCTAGGGGCACTTAACCACTGAACCACAGTGGTTACGCCCTTTTTACATTTTATTTTGAGACAGAATCTCACTAAGTTGGTTAGGGACTCACCTCAAGAATTTGATTTGTAAAAATTTGGAATCATTAACATTTCTGGCTGAAAGAATCATTATTCTTCACCCACTGTGGTGGATCTGACCCCAGGCAGTCACTGGACCTGCAGGTGGTCTCCCTGATGCTCTCTGCCTGACTCCCAAATACCCCCCCCCACCATTGCCACATTTTCTCTTTCAAACGCCAAGCAGTGCCAGATTTAGGGATTAAAAAAATGAGGAAAATGCATTCTTCTTCCTAAGCTATGGTTTGATAATGTTTCCCTCTCATTTGTATCTCTGTATACTCTTAATTAAAAAAAAAATCAGAAGAGTTGAGGGGAGAAAAATAGTGATGAGAAGTTACTCTTCAAATTGATCATACATGGACCCACACAGTCACATTATGTGATTCAACTTGGGTGCCTTTTAAAATTCAGTAAAAGTCACTAGAAAGTTATTCACAAAGTTATGTAATGGTTCCATGGTGTCAGAAGACAGGCTCTGTAATGTGCTGAATATTAAATTACCATCTACACCATTGAGAACACTGATAGTTTTCACACAAAATTGGGTCACTTAAATACCATTATTATAGATCATAAATTAGAATACATTAGCATTGATATTTTCACTGGAATGTGAAGTGTAACTTATAGGAGCTCCATGCTTTTACTATTAAGTTTTTCCTTACTGGAGAAAACCAATGAATTTTATCTCAGTTTACTTTGGACACAGATGTAGATTATGGTTTTGTAAATTTACTTTGAATAAATATTTCAGTAGTGAAAATGTCTCAATTAAAGAGTGCTGTTATGCAAGTGGTATTGTATTTAATTATAGTCCTCTGATTTTATAATTTTAGACCTCATTGTTTTAAGGACAAGTGTAACGCATGATTTGGAAGCTTTAATCTGACCTCAGAAGCCTCATTTTACAGAAATGGGAGCTGTGTTTCATTCTGAGCAGCCGTTTTGAACATTGTAGGCTTATCTACACTGCAGTTAGAGCTGCCACAAATGTGAACAAGAAGAAATTTTCTGAATAAGTCTGATCACACAGTGTTTTGACTGACGTCATTTGGTTAATTTTTAGACAAAAATATGGGAGTTTGTTTAAAATTTGTAGTATGTGTGGATACTTATAAGTGGGTATTTTTCCCCTTTAAAGGGAAAGAGTGAGAAAGAACTCATTTTTAAATTTTTTTCATCTGATTTTTGTTATTCTCCGCTTAGTTGTGTATGTGGTACTGGGAATTGAACTCAGGTCCTCATGCATGTCCGGCAAGCACTCTTCCACCTCTCCAGCTCACTTTTAAGTGATTTTAATTCTAATTTTAATTAAATGGATGGGATTTCAAATTAATACAATACTCTGAGGAATGGTATACTTATTTTTCCCCTACAGGTATGGAAATGCAGCCTTCTGAAGCTTTATTTGGAGAGGGTATTTGGCTGTCTGACAGTTTCCCAGCATTTCTTGGGCATCTCATTCCATTTGGTTTTGTTCAGATGCTCTATAGCTGCATTGAGTGAATGCTGTCCATTCAGTTTCTTCTGAGGCAAATTAACTTTAGACAAATCCTAAAGGATCGGAGTATTGCAGTTACACATCTGTGATGGTATTTCTTTTTGTTTTTCTATTGTGAAGAAATATTCTCATCCCCAAATGAATTTATTTAACAGGGTCAAATGTAGGCTACACAAAGTTCCAGGCAGCATTTTAGTTCAGATATGAACTAACTTTATTATTATAACAACTGTATAAAGTAGGTATTATAAATAATATATGAAGGGTGGGTATTGGTTTGATGTCTATTTTACATGTGGAGAAACTGAGTCATAGAGGACAGACATACAGTGCTAGCTTACATTTTATAGCCCATAGTATTTTTTTTGATGATTCCTAAACTAGTTTAGTCAGGTGTGGTGGCACATGCCTGTAATCCTAGTGACTCTGAAGGCTGAGGCAGGAGGATCACAAGTTCAAAGTCAGCCTCAGCAACTTAGCAAGGGCCTGTCTCAAAATAAAAAGGCTGGGGGGATGCAGCTCAGTAGTTAAGCACCCCTGGGTTTAATCCCTGGTACAAAAAAGAAAGAAAGTAAATAAGTAAGTTAGTTAGTTTATAAACTGTTGGAACTAGTTTGGTCTACTTTGGTATAAAGAAAGCTATTTCACAGCTATCAGTTTCTGTGATTGATTTTTGGTTTTGTTAATAAAATTCTATTATTTATATCTGTAAATTGTGTAGTTTCCTTTTTATCCCACTCAGTTTTTATTTCTCTTGGATAGCCCTAATGTTTCTTTTACAACCCTGTAAAACATCCTTTGCTTTGACTCTAATATTTAAGACTGACATGCCTTCCCAGGAAGTGATAATTTTCACTCTGTCTTCTAAAGTTTATGTTAATAGTCCACAATCCTACACTTCGTAGAGGAAAGGGGATGGGTGTGCAGATACCTTCAGAATCTGATATCAGTCTTGTGGGCCCTCTGAAATCAACCTGTGACCCCTCAGAGACTAATGTCTAGGTTAGGGACATCTTTGTCTTTGAAAGCACAGGGAACTTCAGGAAGTACAGTCCTTAAAAGAGAATAGCTTTTCTCATATGTAGTACATTTGTAAGCTGCTGGTCAAGTAGGCAGCCTGTGGTTCAATATAAATAAATCACTTATAATGCTTTGGACAATAAATCTTGTGTTTCTCTTAATATTATAATTTTCTTTTTTCTCTTTATTTTTGATTTTTAGCACTGTAACTATATCTAGTTGTGTGTATGTTTGATCCTACTTAATCTAATTTTGGAAAATTCTAGGATATCACCTTTTCAAATATTTCTTCTGTCCTGTTATTCTTCCTGTTCTTATCAGAACTTCATTTTCACATGTTGGACAAATCTTTGGGGTGCCCTGATTGATTGATTGATTGATTGAGATAGATAATTCCAGTGACTTCTTCTTCCAGTTCACTGATTCTTTCCTTGGCTATGTTTAGCCTTCTTATTAGCCTATGAAAGAAATTCATCATCTCTGATGTTGTGGAGTTTTTAAAATAACATTCCCATTGGACCCTTTCTTTCTTTCTTTCTTTTTTAAAAAGAGATAAAGACAGTGGGGGAGAGAGAGAGAGAATCAATTTTTATTGAGTTTTTTCACGTGGCTTTCATTGCTCTGACACTTAGTTGTGTACGTGGGTGTTGGGGTTTGAACCCGTGTACTTGTGCATCACGGGCAAGCACTGTAACCTCCAAGCCACCGCTCCAGCCCCAGACCCTTTCTTATAATTTCCAACTTTTTATGGAAATACACCATCTGATCATGCATTATTGTCCATTTTTTCCACTGAATCCTTTAACATGCCAATTGTAGTTATTTTAAAGTCTCCATCTAATATTTGCAACATCTGAATAACCTCTGAGGCTGACCTGCTTGCTTTATCTCTTGATAAACAATGGGTTGTTTTTTCTTTTTCTGTGTGTTCTGTAATGTTTATTGAATGCTGGACAGCATGCCTTATAGATATTGAGATAACTAATATATATATATACTCAGAAATGGGTGTGTCAGGTCATTATTACTGCTGGAGAATTTGAGTCAGTTAAGTAACTGAGCGAGGTTTGGGTTTTAAGTTGCCATCGGTACCTTCAGGGTCCCATTGGCGTCAAATTCCTCCACTGGTGGGCCACTGTCACTGAGTGTTTTGAGTTAGGGCTGGGGTTCTCGAGGGCTTTGCACAGTGTTCTTGCTCTACTCTCAGCTTTTAGCTATGATTTCCTCTATGGGGCGGGGAGGGGGCGTCTCTTTCCATGCTCTTGTCCTTCCTCTAGTGGTAGACAGCTTGCTCTTCAGTGCTAGACTTTCAGTGAGATCCTAGGAATTCTTGGTCTCCTGGTCCAGTTTTAATCTTAGGCAGTGCTGTGCACTTGGGCTTGAAGGGTGGGCCTTCTCAGCATTAATGCCCTGTTCCATGTAGCAGCCAAACTTTACCTGTTCCAACGTTGAGTTTGGGCTGAAGATAGTTTTCTACCCCTCCCTGATCTTAGCACCTTTGGTTTTTTTATTGCAAACTTCAGAGTCCAAGAGGCTGCTTCTCTATACCTTTGGACAGTAGACTCTTGCCTGATTGTACAGGTAGATGAATTTTGCTTCCAATTTTCTCCTTGAGGCCCTAGGAGAAAGGACTTACACTCTTTCCCCAGTGGCTATGGCTTTTGCTTCACATGAGAAGAGTCTTGGAGAAGTAGGCAGTGACAGCCCTCACCTCCTGCACGTCTGTGCCCAGGAGAGGGTCTTCCTGCTCCACCATTAGTCCTTCTCAGGACCACCTATGGAGAAGCCTTCAAGTTAGTGGGAATTGGCCTTGGGAATTCCTTAGAATTTTAAATGATTTCCTCTAAGGGGCTTCTGTGGTGGCCACTGTGTCTCATCCTCTGAAATGTTTCTGTGTCCTGTCTCCTTGAATGGGCATATCATTCTTAGAATGCAGTTTCCTTGATTGCCTTTTGACTATAGCTCTGATTGGAACAAGGAAGGTCATGATATCATAGTCTGTCTGGCTTTTTCTTGTTAGTTTGTGAGTGGCATTTTCTTTTGGCCTTCTGCATCCTAAGCCATAATCTGAACTGTACTTGCCCTTACCCCACTTCATGACCTTTTTTTTTTTTTAAAGAGAGAACAGAGAGAGAGAGAGAGACAGAATCAATTTTTATTGAGTTTTTCTCATGCCTTTCATTGCTCTGACACTTAGCTGTGTACGTGGGTGCTGGGATTTGAACCCGTGTACTTGTGCATGCCAGGCAAGTGCTGTAACAGCTGAGCCACTGCTCCAGCCCCTCACTTCATTACTTTTAATACTTCCACAGGTTTCCAGGCCAAGAGAAGACCTGCACCCTCATAGACTCCTTGCCACAGCCGGGTGGTGGCAAACTTGGAATAGAGTAGAGGACACCACAGTGGTGGAGGACTGGCTGAGGAGAGGAAGCCATGGGCCAAGTAGCTTTCTATTACTTACAACAGAAGGCCAAAAGTGTCCCTTTACTTTCCCCCATTTAGCTATAGCACAGGACAGATGCAGCATTTGACCATACCTAGCTTTTCTTCAGATTGTTTTATTCCTCCTTAAATTCATCTTATTTTATGCAATGACCTTCAGAGTGACTGTTTTTGCTCCATAATCTTTTTATTCCTGTGCTCATCTTGGAGAGCACATCAGAGTTTTAAAGATGTGTGGAAAACCTTGCAAGGTAACCCTGCAGGGTAACCCTGGTGTGCCCGGCATGACTTATTCTTTCACTTCAGAGTTATTGTTATTGAGCTGAAGAGAGGTCAGGCCTTGCTGTGTGCTGCATTTAATGGACTGCAAGTTCTTTCTTGGATTTTGTTTTGTTTTATAAAAGAGAAATTTCTTTAATCCAGTGTTTCTCTTTTTAATTTTATACCCCCCTTGATAAATATGCAGACTCTATGCGTTTCTTTAGTGTTATTTATAATTCAAATGAAACAGCTGGACTCCAAAGGAACCAGAGGACCACAGGCTGCTTTGCTTTCATCCTACCCCACTTCCCAATCTGATGTTCCCCACCTGCAAACCTGAATCAGTACTAGACCTGGCCATTACTTTGCAGGGGTATTGAATTTTGATATTGATAAATCATCTTTGCATGTTTATTGAGAAATAACCAAACAGGAAAATAGAAGCAAAACAGTTTTGAAGTATAGAAGAAACAGGAGGTAATTTTCTTCCATCAGGGCATTAACTGTATGCCAATAGAAAAGATTCCAACCCTGCAGATCAATCTCCTCTTCTCTAGAATGAACTAGATGAGTTGGATCATTGGCAAGTACTTTGTTGCCAGTAAAAGAAATGAGGCCCACCTATTTGCTACCTCATTTTAGAATGAGAATTGATGAAATTTCTCATGCATGTTTATGAGATTGCTGCTAATTGCTGCTACTTAAATTTCCAGCTGACCTATTTTTAGCAAGAACCTTCTATTCAATAAGTGGGCAGTTTGTTAGAAATGTGTATGTTTTTCATAGTATATAACTACTTTCACTTTTAGTGCTCAATGTTCCTTTTTAAGAGAGAGAGAGAGAGAGAGAATCAATTTTATTTATTTTTCCATCTGTCCTTTGTTTTTGTGACACTTACCTGTGTATGTGGTACTAGGGTTTAAACTGGAGTCCTAGCACATGCCAGGCAAGAGCTCCAACCCCTTAGCCACCTCTCCAACCCCTCAATATGAGTTGTGTAAACATTTTTATTCTTTCTGAATTTACTGTGGTACAGAAAAGTTTCCTTGTCCTCTTTCTAGCACATTTGTTGTTTTACCTAAAATCATTCCTGACAAAAAGTTGTTATTCTGTAAATAAGTGTTGGTTAACATAGAAACAAAATTTTTAAGTTTCTTTTCAGTTGTAAAATTTATGATTTTTTTTATCAAAGTATACAAAATTTCAAGGTTGATGTAGAGGCATTTCTTTCTTTTTTTGTTTTTCTTAGAGTCAATTTTATTTATTTTTTCATCTGGATTTTGTTTGCCCAGCACTTAATTGTGTATGTGGTGCTGGGGTTCAAACCTAGGTCCTCACGCATGCCAGGCAAGTGCTGTACCACCAAACCACCTTTCCAACCCCTGCAGGCATTTTTTTTGAAAACTGATTTCCTCCCAGTTCAGAACTTTTTTGTGTTTTTTCTCTTGATGTCAGTGCCAGTGGAGCAGCAAAAATGCACTGGGGGTTTCCATTCTGTGGTGTTCACTTTTCACAGGTTTTAAGTGATGAGTGTGAACTCACCACATAACAGCCAGCTCTGAGAGATTACTTATACCTTTTAAAAAGTTTTTTGAGCTGAGCATGATGAGCCAGGAGGATTGCAAGTTCAAAGCCAGCCTCAGCAACTTCGCAGGGCCCTAAGAAACTTAGACCCTGTCTCTAAATAAAAAATTAAATACAGTCCAAGTCTGAAGGGTTAAGTGAGGCTAATTCAATTCCTGGTACTAAAAAAAAAAAAGAAAAAAAAATATTGTGAGATACTGCCATCTCAGCAGAAACTCTGCTTTTTCCTTTGGTTCTTAGTGATTAGTGCATGTTAGTTAGATGCATTTAGTTTTCTTTTTAGTTAAAAAACAAGCTATGCATATAGCGCGTATAGTTGGAGTACTCTTTAGTATTAAATGTATACTAACTTGAATTATGAAGAAACAGAGTAGATTTTAACTTTGCTACTGACCAGCTGCTTAGCTTAGGCAGATGCTGATCACTGCTGGACTGAATAATGAAAGCCAGGTTGAAATGAGTAGGACTGGGGTAAAGATTCCAAATGATGAGTCATTGGGGGGCTGGTCTCCTGCCACTGAACTCTAATTCTGGGTCTTTCCCACACAAGTGCTTCTGGCTTCCCTCTCTTTCCTTTTGGCCATGGGGGACCAGATGGCCTACTTCTCTAGCCATCGAGTCTGCCTGTTACACTCAGCCAGCGAATCTGGTCCATCCAGCGATGTGAGTGAAGTTTGCACCTTCTCTCCTCCGAGTTGGTCTCTTAACAAGCATACTCTACTGTCTGTGTTTTCTAATGGCTTTACCTGCTGGTGCAAGGGAGAAACAGATCCTTTCAAGCAGGCCTTAGTGTGCTGTGGAGAGGACAGGATTGTTGTAGGCAACAGCAGATGGAGCGGGAGGAAAAGACAGGAGGTATCTGGTGGTGTGTCTGGGCTGTTGTCACATCAGCCATGCTTTGGTGGCTGCAATGTCCCTGTGTATGCTTTTAGTAACCAGAAGTCATGGTTTGTGAAAAGAAAGGCAAAGTTTGTAAAGTCACTACCTGTCCGTAAGGTGCTACCTGTCTGCAGATTTAGGTGTGTGAGTGAGCATGTACGTTATTAACCTGCTTTGTTATTTGACCTTTTTTCTTTCAATCAACAAAGAGACCTCTGAATTTGTAAGAACTTAGAAAGTAGTAGTAGAATGCTAAACAGTGTGTAAAATGGCAGAATAAAGGATTGTAATGCTGAGAAAATACTAGATGTTTTTAATGGATCAGTGGTAAATACCTTCATTTATCTTTGATTCCTTTTTACTAGAGACACTTTGAGATACAATTTATAAAGATTATGAAATTCCCTCACCAAGTTAGTATGTTGCCTTTATTAAAGGTAAATGTGTCTTCTAAGATGTAAAGACATCCTTCATTCTGAAAAATGGGAAATTTATACATTTGTTTCATGCCCTTATGCATGGCTGATTACAGATTTAATTTCATGCCAGCTCTCTTGAATAGATAGCATGCAGTCTATGCTTTGGGGATTTTGCATAGCTATAATCAGTATACCTTATACATACAATTAGCACAGTTTTTTTGCCACTTTTTCACTTTATTGTTCTAAGGATACAGTTATAAAGAAACGCTCTGCCGGGTGGCTTTTATGTTTTATCTTGGTAGTCAGATCACAAAACCTCTATGGTTCATTTTGAAACTTTGAGGGAAATGATACCCATATGGTTTAAAGTTTTAAGTTTAATTATCTTCTCCAAATTGCTTTTGGAAGTATAGGTAGTCAAAAGTAAAAGTGGTTTTAAATTTCAGACGTACAAAGAATAGCATAATAGCTTTATAAAACAGAGATTTTATTCAAAATACATGCTATCCAGAGCAGGAAAATCAGAATTACTGTTGTATAATATTTTGCACTCTTTTCTTGATTGCCATGAAAGTGGTATAATCCCACCCCACCCCTAATCCTTATTTATGAATACAGAAACTTACTGAAAAATTATGACAGACTTCATCATAAATTGTGTTTTAAGGTAAAATTGCAAAAGATGTTTTGAGGTCATTTGAGCAACTCTGTTTCAGACAATAAAGATATCTATGCAGGGACAGTCTTAAATACACACATAGATGTAGATGTCAGCCCTTAAGGTGGGAAACTGTTATTATGCAGGAGAGTTGAGTACATTATTGGTGATGCAAATTTGTTTAGAAATAGATGCTACTCAAAATTTGTGACTTGTATACTGCCCATAGATGTTTATATTGGAAGTACTAGGGCAGTGTTATTCTCAGCATCAACCTGGAAGTAGTAGGTTTTAATAAACCCATCTCTAGAATTTCAGAAGTACACCCCCCAGCTATAATAAAGATCTCCCTCTCAGACCTACTACAGTTACAAGAAAAAAACATATCTTTATGAAATATTCAAGATCATAACTATTGTGAGACTCCAAAGAGCCAAGAATTTCTGCTGGAATTCCAGTGTGTATCCATTGAACGTACACGTCAATGGTTCATACATAGCATTTTCTGGTCATTTGGTATGTAGTCCAGAAATAGTCCAAACATCTCAGTGAATTCAAGTGGCCAGGAAATGATTTTCAGACTTAATTGTGTGCATCACTATCATGTCGGGTGCTGCCTAAAATGCCAATTCCTGGTCACTATCCCTGGAAAGCTGGTGTCATGGGCTCAGGAATCTGCACTAACCAATAACCCAGGTGATTCTGGGGTAGGGGTCTGATGACAAGCTGTTAGGAAACTCTGATGAAGGAGTTGTATCCACTCTCAGGACCTGTTTCACAGGGGTATGACTTTTGCAGTTCTACAAGCCCTACATTCAGAAGGTCCCTGCACTTGACTTAATGCTCCTCTCTTATCTTCTGGAAAGTCTTAATAATTTTTGAGCAAGGACTCCTACATTTCTATTTCTCTCAGGCCCTGAAAATTATATAGCCAGCTCCTTATACAAATTTTGCTGTATTTTACTGAAATTGTGTTCCTTGGCAAGACTGAATTGAAGTTATTCAATCATGACTTCTTACCTGTTGGTATTAGACTGTAAATGTTGAGGCCACTTCTGAGCTTTAGAGGTGAATGAGTATCCTTCATCACAAGATCCAGAATAAGAAATCCTCCTAGTGTAATTTTTTTTTCAGGGAAATTAATTTTTTTAAAGAGAGAGGGACAGTGAGAGAGAAAGAAAGAGAAAAAATCAATTTTTATTTAGTTTTTCATGCTGCTTTCATTGCTCCGACACTTCATTGTGTATGTGGTGCTGGGGTTCAAATCCGCATCCTTGTGCATTCCAGGCAAGTGCCATAACTGTTGAACCACTCTTCCAGATCCAGGGAAATAAATTTTAATTGATAATCCTGAAAATAGACAGCTGTGTTTATGTTATTCTAATGCACTATTTGTTTTCCTTCCCAGGATGGTACAAAACAGAAAAGGGAGCGGAAGAAGACTGTGTCCTTCAGCAGCATGCCCACTGAGAAGAAGATCAGCAGTGCAAGTGATTGCATCAATTCCATGGTCGAAGGGTCAGAACTCAAGAAGGTTCGCTCCAACTCTAGAATTTACCATAGGTATTTTTTACTGGATGCCGACATGCAGAGCTTGAGGTGGGAGCCATCTAAGAAGGATTCTGAGAAAGCCAAGATTGATATTAAATCCATCAAGGAAGTGAGAACAGGAAAAAATACAGACATATTCCGCAGCAATGGCATTTCTGACCAGATATCTGAAGATTGTGCATTTTCAGTCATATATGGAGAGAATTATGAGTCACTTGATTTGGTTGCCAACTCTGCAGATGTTGCAAACATCTGGGTTACAGGACTGCGGTACCTAATCTCTTATGGCAAACATACCCTTGATATGTTAGAAAGTAGCCAAGACAACATGAGGACTTCTTGGGTTTCACAAATGTTTAGTGAAATTGATGTAGATAACCTTGGACATATAACTCTGTGTAATGCTGTGCAATGTATCAGAAACCTCAATCCTGGTTTAAAAACGAGCAAAATTGAGCTTAAGTTCAAAGAGTTGCACAAATCAAAGGACAAAGGTGGCACAGAAGTCACAAAGGAAGAATTTATTGAGGTTTTCCATGAGCTTTGTACTAGACCTGAAATTTACTTCCTTTTAGTTCAGTTCTCAAGCAATAAAGAATTCCTTGATACCAAGGACCTTATGATGTTTCTGGAGGCAGAACAGGGTGTGGCACATATAAATGAGGAAATAAGCCTTGAAATTATTCATGAATATGAACCATCCAAAGAGGGCCAAGAAAAGGGCTGGCTGTCCATAGATGGGTTCACTAATTACCTTATGTCACCTGAGTGTTATATATTTGATCCAGAACATAAGAAGGTGTGTCAGGATATGAAGCAACCTTTGTCTCATTACTTTATAAACTCATCTCATAATACATACTTAATAGAGGATCAGTTCCGAGGTCCCTCTGACATCACAGGATATATTCGGGCTCTTAAAATGGGTTGCCGGAGCGTCGAATTAGATGTATGGGATGGGCCAGATAATGAACCCGTAATTTACACCGGTCACACCATGACCTCTCAGATAGTCTTCCGCAGTGTCATTGACATTATTAACAAGTATGCATTCTTTGCTTCAGAGTATCCTCTTATCTTGTGTTTAGAAAATCACTGTTCTATTAAACAACAGAAGGTAATGGTTCAACACATGAAGAAAATTTTGGGAGACAAGCTCTATACCACATCACCCAATGTCGAGGAATCTTATCTACCCTCTCCAGATGTTCTGAAAGGGAAAATACTAATTAAAGCCAAGAAGCTGTCCTCAAATTTCTCTGGAGTAGAAGGAGACGTCACGGATGAAGATGAAGGAGCGGAAATGTCTCAGAGGATGGGGAAAGAGAACGCAGAGCAGCCCAGCAACTTGCCTGTGAAGCGTTTTCAGCTTTGCAAAGAGCTGTCTGAACTGGTCAGCATCTGTAAGTCAGTTCAGTTCAAGGAATTCCAGGTGTCATTTCAGGTTCAGAAGTACTGGGAAGTCTGTTCGTTTAATGAAGTGCTTGCCAGCAAATATGCCAATGAAAACCCAGGGGACTTTGTGAATTATAATAAGCGTTTTCTTGCTAGGGTCTTTCCTAGTCCAATGAGAATTGATTCCAGTAACATGAACCCTCAAGACTTTTGGAAATGTGGTTGCCAAATTGTAGCCATGAACTTTCAGACTCCAGGGCTGATGATGGACCTGAATATTGGCTGGTTCAGGCAGAATGGAAACTGTGGCTATGTCCTTCGGCCGGCCATCATGAGGGAGGAGGTCTCTTTCTTCAGTGCCAACACGAAAGACTCTGTCCCAGGAGTTTCCCCTCAGCTTCTTCACGTCAAAATCATCAGTGGGCAGAACTTTCCCAAGCCCAAAGGATCAGGTGCCAAAGGCGATGTGGTGGACCCTTATGTCTATGTGGAAATCCATGGAATCCCTGCCGACTGTGCAGAACAAAGGACAAAAACAGTGCACCAGAATGGAGACGCTCCCATTTTTGACGAGAGCTTTGAATTTCAAATCAACTTGCCTGAGCTGGCCATGGTGCGCTTTGTAGTGCTGGATGATGACTACATTGGGGACGAGTTTATTGGTCAGTACACAATTCCCTTTGAATGTTTGCAAACGGGCTACCGCCATGTCCCCCTGCAGTCCTTAACTGGAGAGGTCCTCGCTCATGCTTCTCTGTTTGTGCATGTGGCCATCACTAACCGAAGAGGAGGAGGGAAGCCTCATAAGAGGGGCCTTTCTGTGCGGAAAGGGAAGAAATCCAGGGAATATGCTTCTCTGAGAACGTTATGGATTAAAACTGTTGACGAGGTGTTCAAGAACGCCCAGCCCCCCATTCGGGATGCCACGGATCTGAGAGAGAACATGCAGGTACGTGCTTGTGTGCAAGTGTTGACTCAGTGGTTGTCCTGCTAAATGCATGTCCACCGCTCATGAATATATTAACCTTTTTTTACGATAGTATATTTAATTTTAAATAATTTGTAAATTCCAATTGTTAGAATGCTTGCAACTAGTCTCATTTCTTATCATTTAAATTTTCCAAACTCCACTTGTTGAAAATAATGATTAGAATAGTCTAGTATTCTTGTGTCTTATGTCCATGTCATCCAAGGGCCTGTTAAGGACTGATCAACAGGTCCTCAGGTCCTCATTTTTTTCTAACGGTTTGCATAGGAATCTGATATTTCTTGGTTAGAACACGAACTGATGACCCATCAAAACAAAAAAGGAGATGGGTTACAGTAAAAGGGCCATGTTCCTTTAAAGTGGACCTTCCTTATGGTGCCACAGTACTGGGAAGATAGTAGGCCTGTAAATGAGCCAGTGTGTTTGCATGTTGAACTGACTCTTGAATTTAGAGGCTTGCTAATTGTTGAAGCAAGACATGTGGTGTCTGGGTTTATTCAAGTCTAAGATACTAATGAAATATATCATGGGTGAAAGCCATCAGTGTATATTTAATTAAGGATTGTCCCCACACCTCACCACTAGGTAGGGTCTGTGAACGATGCAGAACTGGACAGCAGGGGCCCACCACACAGAAGCATCAATGGTATCCAGCTACAGGGTGTTTGGTGCCGTGCCCAACAGGTGCTCTGCTTAGTCTGTTTATTTTTAAATGACTGTTATGAAAATGACACCAGCAGTAAACTTGAGTCAGAAACTGTCCTCTCAACAAGCTCTTCCCTTCTACCAGTTCTGCAGATACTTCACCAAGAACAAGACCTTCCCACAAAAGGGACATTTATTTTCTTTCTTTTGTGGTGAAAACATAGCTGAAATATGAAGGGCTTCCCCATTTCTGAGGGTGCAAGTGTTGGATAAACCCTCAGCTCCAAGCAAGCCACATTGTTCCTTGCCTGGTGGCTGCTGGTGTGCATGTGGCACAGAATTCCTCTGTGGACCTGCCAGAGACAGTGCATCATCTTTTCCAGAGTCTGCATCTGCCCCAGAACCCGACAGCACAGTGGGTGGTGATGTCTGATGGGTGCCTACCATCACAGACCATCTGGCTGTGAACATGCAGCCGTGAATGACAGACAAATCACCTGCCCTCAAGGGGCTTGTCCTGTCGTTGAGGGTGGAGAGTGAGAAGGGAAAGCACATAGTACGCAGATGAATCCAATAGAACAACTGCAAATGCTGCGAATGCTGTGAAGAAAATAAAACAGAGGTGTGCTGGAGTGATCAGGGTCCCCACTTCAGAAATCATAATAGTGGTTTCTTTTTATAGTCATATCAGTGATTTTGAATGAGATGATATATAGTTTGATACCCATGTTTAAAGCAATATTACTAAAAATGAAATGTTTAAATTTAAAGCTGAAGTGTTGCTTATTCCCAAGAATACCATGGGTCAGGGTACTTGGGAACAGAAGGCATAAGACCTGCAGGGCCAAGGTCTGTCCTTTCTAGCCACATACCCAGCCCAGACAGGATGCACATGTGCCTAGAATGATGCTTCTGACTGAAGCAGAGATTAGAATTGGCCTTATTATAGCATCAACAGATTTCAGGTAAAATCTTGACTCCTTCACTTATTAACTAAGTGACCTTAGAGGTTATAGCTCAGGCTGTTTCTTCCTCCACAACGTGGCTTGTGAGAGGATTAAATGAAGTCGTGTGTAATAAATATGCCTAGCACTTTGGAAGTGCTTGAAGAACCCCAGCTAATGGCATTTTACAGAGCTGAATGTTTTCTTTAATGGACATTTTAATGACAAACCTCTGGTGATAAGTGGTGCACACCTGCGATCCCAGCTACTTGGGAAACTGAAGCAGGAGGATTTCAAATTTGAGGCCAGCCTGGGCAACATAGACCCTATTTTTAAATAAAGCAAAAGACAAGGACTGGGTAGAATGCTGCTGGGGTCAATGCCAGTATCACCAAAAAGAGAGCGAGACATGGAGATGAGTGGAGATGCTAATGGGGAAGGGCCAGGGGAACCAGGGCCCCCCTGGCAGACCCACCAGTGAAGAGCGAGTCCTCTGAGCTCCTGGAGATTCGGACCCAGCAGCATAAACAGGTGGGAGAGAGTCAAGTTTCTGCCTCACAAATATCCCTTTCCTTTTTGGATGGCTGGTATACTTGGTACTTACTTTTAACTTGATTTCATTTTATTCTTCTTAATCTTTACCTGTTTCAAATTCAGAAACCACTCTTTTTATTTGTTCATAATTGCATATAAGCATTGGCACTGCTCTGAACTTTGATCTGAAAAGAGGAAGAATTCCACTTTTTTACATTTTCAGTACCTTCAGTAAATAGGTATTACAAATGTCTATAACTGTATTTACTTTGGAAAACAGTTATTTTTTCCCAAGGATGAAATAATCATTAGCCAATTCTGTCATAACATTGCCCATAATTTTTGTGCCAGGTGGTTCCAGGATAACCAGATATATAAAGTATAAGATCCATGAGAAATTAAACCCCTGGTTAATTACCAAGTGCCTCTTCTTGCTGTTTGACAGAATGCAGTGGTGTCCTTCAAGGAGCTGTGTGGCCTCTCCTCGGTGGCCAATCTCATGCAGTGCATGCTGGCAGTATCTCCCCGCTTTCTGGGGCCTGATAACAACCCCCTGGTGGTCCTGAATCTCAGCGAGCCATATCCCACGATGGAGTTGCAGGGCATCGTGCCGGAGGTTCTGAAGAAGATCGTAACAACTTATGACATGGTGAGTGGTGTTTGTCCCGCCACATAGGCTGGTGCCAGGGATGTCTTAAGACAACAAGCCAAATGTGCTGAGGAGCTCCTGCTGAAGTGTGCGTTTTTATTTCATGCTTCATTTACCTGTTTTGGAGAAATAATTCCCCTGGCTTGGCTGTTTTTGGAAGAGTTTAGTGTTTTGTTTTTATTTTAGAAAGCAGGATTCAGGGACACTTGCCTCTGTTGGATGAAACGTGAGCTAGCTTCTCAAGAACTCTATCTGAATTGATTTCTAAAGGACACCTTTTTTTCTACATGTACATAGCAAAGAATTTTTTATCTCCTCTTTTGTTTTCATTTCTCAACCTGGTGAAGTTGAGAAATTTAATTTAAAAAAAAAATTGGAAACCGTATGGGACAGGTGCAGCATCACATGGTTCTACAGTGTAATGGTTTCCTTCCTTGTGGCAGCTGCTCTGAGACACCTGTATTTGTCATCAGCGTAATGTTAATGAGGTATCCTCGGGACACCTAGAATATTACTTTTTTGTACTTAGATCCATCATGCATTTTCTTAATTGCATCCACTCTTATTGTACTTTGTGATTTTTCATAACTCTGCAGGAGAATTTAATGGGTGAACAGCACCCATTTCAGGCTCACAATGTAATTGAACCACTCAGAACTCCCTGTGTGTTCTGGAAGTGATGCTCCAGCTGTCAGGGTTAAGAAAGGCTCTGGAAACTCCCTTCCCAGACAGACCAGGCTGCCAGCCTTTACCATTCAGAGTGCTTGGGGGTATGATCTTCATCCACCACCTCCTCTGTTCTAGAAACCCAAGCTAAGGCCACAGAGCATAGGCTTCCTCTGATGTAGTTTGCAGTGCTCAAAGATAAAACAGGATTGGCATCATACCTGGCATTTTTTAAAACTTTTTTTTTTAATTGGGAATTGAACCCAGAGGCACTAAACCACTGGGCCACATCCCCAACCTTTTTGCTTTTTATTTATTTATTTTGAGACAGGGTCTTGCTAAGTTGCTGAGGTTGACTTTGAACTTTAGAACTTCCTGCCTCTGCCTCTGAGCTGCTGGGATCACAGGCATACGCCGTAGCACCCAGCTTGAAAACGTTTTTTTTTTTTTAAAGGGAGACAGAGAAAGAAAGAAGCAATTTTTATTTAGGTTTTCATGTGACTTTCATTCCTCTGACACTTTGTTGTGTATGTGGTGCTGGGGTTTGAACTCGAGTACTCATACTTGCAAGGCAAGTGCCATAACCACCAAGCCACCGCTCCAGCCCCAAAACATTTTTGATTGTTTTGTAAATTGATCTAAAAGCTGTAGATTAGAGATTTATGAAGTTAAGGGGAAATAAAAATCACTTCAGGCCAGCATTTCCCACACTGTGCTCTGAGGAACCTTGGTTCTTTAGGACATTAGTAAACACCACGTGGGGAGATGGTTCCATGCTGAAACACTTCCGGGAAATACTGGTCTGAACAAAACTAATCAAATACCATTCTTACCGGATTTCTTGGAGACTTAATCTTTACTGGCAATGGGCTCCCAGAGGGCCATGGTTATAGTATTCCCTGTTTCACATGTGGGCTTGACCAGTGGCTCCTGTTTCCGAAAGCAAAAGTTCTGAAGAACACATTTTGGGAAATGCTTCTTTAATATTTGAGTAAGTCTGGAAATACAAGCTAGAAGGATGCAATGTTTTAAGCAATTTACCACTTCATTACCTTTCTAAAAAGTGATTTCTGAGCTTTCCCCCACATTCCTGTGAAGTAGCCACACATCATTGTGGGTGCTTATCATCCTCTGCTGCTTCTAGCTCAGTCTTCACGATCACACGAGAGAGGAAGGAGACTGAAAACGGGACACTGCAGCAAACTACAGAGTGCCACCCACCCCTGCAGAAAGCAGGAAGGCCAGCATCAAGTGTGTTTAATAAATCTGAGTGATGCTGGGTGCCAGGGGGCCACACGTACGAGCCTGAAGGGGCCCTATCCTTGGAGAGCCATCTAGTCCACTAGTAGGTAATGGGGGAAGTCAGACTGATCCACAAAGCTCACTCTAGGATTTCCTCTGGGGAAGGGAGGATGGAAAGATGGGAAAAATGGATAAAATAAAGATCTTTGAAGTAATTAGCCAGGCTGTGAGCCAGACTACCTAATTAATTCCTGTGTAGATTTTTGTTTTGCTTTGTTTTGATTTTGGCACTGGGGATGGAACTCAGCATGCTTAATCACTGAGCATCATCCAGCCCCTCTTTTTTTTTTTTTTTTTTTTTTGAGGCAGGGTCTTACTAAGTTACTAAGGACCTTGCTGAGGCTGGCTTTGAACTTGCGATTCTCCTTAACCTCCAGAGTTGTTGAACCACTATGCCTGGCCTGACTCTAGGTTTTATGCAAAAAAGCCTAAAAGAAGTAGCTGATGTATATAAGGACCTCTTTTTTTCCTCACTATTGGTGCTGAGGATCAAACCTGGGTCTTCTCAGATGTTACGCAAGTGTTCTGCCACTGAGCCACACCCCAGCCCTGTAAATTCTTTTTTAGTTTGAGCCACAAACAAAATCATAGACCTATTTCATTGATCACAGCCTCCCATGCTTTGCCCTCTTAGATTTCTGTGACAGTCATGCAGTGACATTTCTTCATGGTAAGGTTTTTAACAGGGAATTCCTGACGGTGGAGTGGTAATTCCCGCATAGGTGATGGAATGATCAACTGGGGCTCAGTGCTGGTCAGGATGGACTGTGCACCTGGCTGAACTTTCAGGGTCTCCTTAAAGCTCCTTATGGACACAGAGACTGTCCCAGCACCCACAACTATGTTTGGCACAGGAATTGCTCAATGTTCCTTGGTCTCCTTCCCCTTCCTCTTCCTGGACTGGTAGATGACAACATTTATTACATAACTCTTAATTGCATCTAACACTGTGTTGTTCTAGAAGCAATAAGACAGAATATATTAGCCTGTTTAAAAGTTTTAAATTGTGAGATTACTCTTATGTTTAATTGAAATAGCTATGCTGCATGATCCTCCAAGTTTTATAGATTTGTTCTGTTTTTAATCCCCCTGGTAAACTTAAGTTATACAATATTTAAAATTAAGCTCAAATTATTGCTGCAGCAGCATTATAACTCTTGGAATGTTTTATAAACGTTTTCTAGTGAATTTATGGTTTCTCACCTTATGTCAATTAATTTTTTAAAGCTAGCCATAAGAGGCTAAAATGTCGATGGGAATGTACTAAGGTATTGGACAGTCTGTACCTTTAAATATAGCTCTATTTTTATAGTGGCATATCGAGCTCAACCCGAAATCAACCTTAGAAGAAAGATCTTATTTCATTTTGTTGACTTTCCATTTATAATTTGAAGACTCCAAATGAGAAGGGTGGGTTCAGAAATTCCTATCCAGGATGCCTGTGTCATTGCCCATCTGCGCTGCTGACACTGATCCTTCTGAGAGGACACTGCTGTGCTGCCTCCTGGGAACATGCAGACGTGTATTGCTGCCATCAAGACCATGATTACTTTTCAATTTCCAGACTCTGGCTAATGAAATAATGCGTCAGAAATGTACCCGTGTCATTGCAAAAAGTGGAGATGCAGATCATGAACAGTGAGTGGTGTAGAAGCCAGTAAAGCAGACCCAGGCACAGTCTGGCCACACATCCCAGTCATTCTGGGATAGGCCTTGTTCATATACCTGGTGTCCTAGAATAATTGTTAGTCATTCTCTCTTTAACTCTTGAAAATATTCCTGTTCAGAAGAAAAAGAAAGAATTAATTTTAAAAACTTTCCATTTATCCCTCTTCAGATGGTTAATTGTGATGCCACCTGCCATGAACCCTAGATTGTCCTATTGGTTCCTGTGATTACTGCCAACAGACAGACTTTCAGAAGCCCTAATTGTGATGTTACCCTATTTGTGGTGCCCCTGGTGGTCTTGCAGTGGTGGGGTGGAAGCCAGTAACCTAGCTCAGGAAGGTAGGGATTAGAGCCAATCAAGAGTTGAGGGAAAGTCCAGATACTTTCTTCCACTAGCAGATTAGAGGATTTAAATAAAAGTAATAAGAATTGGAGCAGGATAGGAAGTGGAAATGACCCAGTGCTGTCAGCAGAGCTGGAGCCTGGACACATGAGTCTGGGATGGAAGATTCCTGCTGAAATTGTGCTCAGAGGCCTGCTATAGGCAGGTGACCCTGATTCCTCCTGATAGTGATTGAGGGCCCTAGATCTGTATCCCCCAGGACCTGCAGCACAGGAGTGACACATGGCAGTCCCCGATGGGAAAACTTCAGTGGGGCTGGAAGGGAGCTTCATGTAAGGGGATGCTTACTGGGACTGGGCCTTTAAACAGGGCTTCCTCTTTCCCATGTCCGAATGTCTGTAGTACTCCATCCCATTTCTTAAGGACTCAACCTGTGAGGGCTGAGCTTGTTCCTTCTGGGTCATTCAGACTCCTCCAGTGAACCTACCCTCTCTGACTCTTAATGGAAAAGATCCTTGAGTTTTTTTTCTTCATGCTTATCTAGTGTCTTTCAACAGATGGGGAATGACTTCCATTTTAGGCCATGTCACTGAGCTCTTGTCAACTATTTCTGATTTATCAATATTGTACTATACAGTGTATGTTATTATGTCATAGGTTTTGACCAGAGTCAGAGGTTGTGCTTTTTTACTTAAATAATTAATTTGCTTTAGTTAAGATGTCATGTTGGTTTCTTCTTAAATGGAATGTGCCAAAAATTTAATTGGTTTATTTTCAACAAAACATACAAAATAAGCTATATTTGCATTTTCATTGATGAAATATATACCTACGTATGAGCACTTACCATGTGCAAGGGAGTATGCACTCATTCAACAACAAATATATATTGAGTACCAACTGTGTGCCAGGTCTCTTTTAATCATCATGAGATAATCTGAAGACCAGTAAAACTTCCCCCGACCCCTGAAGAATTTACAGTTTAATTGAAGAGATGAGGTATGTACATAGATAGATACATAGGTAAATAATTTTAGATACATAGTTTTGACAGATATTTTTAAATATTTTAAAAAATTATTTGGATGCTCAAGTGAGAGAATAATTGGTTTCTGGATTAGTGATTAGGAAGACTTAAGGAACCATTGGCCTTTGAGCTAGATCTTTAAGAATGAGTTGGATTTCCACTGGTGAAGCAGAGTTCACAGGGTGAAGCCCGCTCAGAGGAGGGAAGCACATGCTCTGAGAAACCCAAGTTTTGACTGTAGTAGAAAACAACGAGTCCTTGCATGTTTTCCATCAGTACAGATCTGTGCTCAGAATTAGGAACTATGGACGCAGAGAGGGTGAGAGTGAAAGAGAACTCTGAGAGACCACCTGCTGAACACTTTTATTTTGCAGGTGAGAAAATGAAACCTGTGGTCCATCAACTCAATGGCAGAACGCAGGTTAGAACCCAAGTAGGGTCTCTCTGTCCAGAACTTTTTCTGCAGTCCAAATCAGGAAGATTATCTGTGGGATATAGAGATGAATAATCAACATACTAATAATACAGCTGTTATCTTTCATAATAATAATCTACAGTTATTTGTGCTGGGGTCTTTTTGTGTGTAGGGGCCTCTTGAAGTGATAGGTACCTTGTTTTTGTTTGAAGGTGTAGAAGAATTCATTTTGCCTACGTTGACATATGTTAAAAGGCAGATTCAGTGAGGTTAAAATAAGAAAGACTGTAATTAATTGTTGGATAAAATTCCACTCAAATAAATTTGATTATACGAATCTTAGCATATCATTTATATTATTACTTCAGAAAACAAATTTAAATATTTTACTTATTTGTGTAAGTGAACTTGAATATATCCATTAGTTGCAATCAAATATCAAGATTGAACTGCTTCTCTCATGTATGAGAAAAAGCTGGTCAGAGAAAATGTACATTTTCATTGATGAAATCCTTACCTCCTTATAAGTTCTTGCCATATGCAAGGTGCTGCTCACTCATCCAACAACACCTTTATTGAGTACCTACTATGTACCAGGACTCTTAAACATCATGAGTTAATACAAAGACTAATAGAACTCCCCTCCCGCTCCCAGCCTGAGTTTAGAAAGTTTCTAATAACACCTGAATACTGTGTATAATGCACAGTGATCTTAAGGATGGATCAATATTGCATTCCAATGCGTATTTCTTCCCCTATCATCTTTCACAACTGAAGCAGTTTTTACCAACCTTTTCCTGTTGATGAGAGTGAGCATTCAGCTTTCTAGCTATCGGTTTAGAATCAGATTTGCCATCTGTTTTAGATTTGAATTAATAAAATTTTTATGAGATCCATACTAACTCATAGAAACCAAGGAGTAGACATTCTTGCTCTATAGAAAGAAAAGATTGGTAATTTAAAGGTTTTGTGATGTGTTTACATGAAAAGAAAGTTCTTTCTAAAAGTTTTTACAACTCAGGCTGGAGAGGTGGCTCAGCGGTTATGGCACTTGCCTGGCATGCACAAGGACCCAGGTTCGAACTCCAGCACCACGTACGCAACAAAGTGTTGGAGCAACAAAAGTCACATGAAAAACTAAATAAAATTGATTCTCTCACTCTCACAATGTACCTCTCTCTTAAAAAAAAAAGTTTTACAACTTTTTTTTTATTTTGTTAGCTCTCCTATGATATGAAATATACTTTGATCCTTGTAATTAAATTGAAGATGAGGCCAACACCATGTCACAGGCCGTATGGTGGGTGGTTCACACCAGTGTTATAGTCTTGGGCAGCCACTCCTGTTCAGAGGTTTTTACACAAATTCATTCGTAGCACTGCTGTTCCTGTGTTTCTACTTTCCATTTGAAATTTGTTTCAATCTTTTCCTTGCAACTTCACAAAAATCTTGATTTTAATTACCTTCAGGTTTAATTAAAAGAGCATCCTCTAAGGAGCCCTTTATCTAGTACAAAACAGTATTTTGTAAGGGGAGAGCAAGAAGATGAAATTTGCACTTTCCATTTTTGTGTAAGTTGCTGAGTAGGCTCTTCTAACACATGACTTTAAGTATTTCTTAACTAAAACAAGGTTCTTTAAACAAAATATGTGAAATGAACGCTGTTCCTTATGCAGAAATGTTGGCAATAGGCATGCGGCATCAGGAACATTCTGTTTTGTGTTGTTGGTATGGATTCGTGTACTTTTTCTAGCCACTGCTTAATGCAGTGAGGAGGTAAATCACACTTCATAATTAATGTAGTCTGCTGGTCTGAGCCAAGCCAGTGATGATCTACAATAAGGTTTCTGTTGATCCTCTTCTCCTTTGTGGCTCCTTTTATCACTGCTGCCTCAAAGCTTGACATTAAAAGCTTCTTTTAATTGGAGGTGTCAACTTTACCAACTTTTATAACTGTAGAAAAGTCAGATAGAATATTATGCTTTGAGATAAGATTGAGCTAACGAAGGAAAGAAGGGAAAGGAGGGTGGAAGGAGACCAAGGGAAGGAGTGGAGAAGGAAAGGAGGGATGGAGAGAGAATGAGAAAATGTATCCGGCAGAAGAAAGATCAGAAACCCAAGGGGTATAGATTAATTTGGTGACTGGAGATGTTCAGTAGATGCTTCCAAAAGCAGTCTCTCTAGAATCATCAGAACCACACCACTAAGCTACTCCAGAGAAAAGAGAGAAATGTTAAAAAGATAAGAGTACAGCGATTGTACCACCTGTGTCATCTGATCAGATGGAGCACCTGCCACAGGGTAACCCGCAACAGGGAGATTTGGAAAGTTTTGAAAGATGGTGTTTCCAGGCTGTTTTACGATGGTGATTATAGGATGTTATTTCCTGTGCAGTTTTTCTATCTTTACATGTCCTCACAAAACCATTGAGGAACACATATTCAAAAGTATTCCATGCGTGCACACATACCCCAGATATTAAAAAAGGTATAGTTGGGCAAAGAGTAGAATTTGGGGGGTTGGCAGTCCCCTTGAAAGAGACTTCACCATATAGCAATTTTCATAGATTAATTTTGATATGTCTCTGAGAGCATAGCAGTGAAAGCCATCATGAAGTTCACAGATTGTGTCTCAGACAAGATATGAGTAATGGTACTAGTTGAGCATACTTAGTACATAGTCCGTATTCTGAATGCTCCATAATCCATCATGCCAGTGCTCAAAAAGTTTCAGATTTTGGAATATTTTAGATTTTCAAATTAGGAATGTTCCATGGGTGAAGTCTATGCCTGTGTGTGTGTGTGTGTGTGTGTGTGTGTGTGTGTGTGGTGTTGGTGATTGAACCCAAGGCCTTGCACATGCAAGGCCACTGCTCCACCACTGAGCTATACCCATAGCTCCTATTTTAAATCCAAACTCTGAAACACTTCTGGTTACAGACATTTTGCATAAGGGATACTCAGCCTGTGTGAAGCAAGATATTTTTTTGGGATACTCAGCCTGTGTGAAGCAAGATATTTGTGGTCTGACTCACCTGATTTGCAGTGTCTGAGTAAGCAAGGAACCAATGAAACAGGAGCCTGCTGTTGGCCCAGCTTCATTTCTTTGGCAGATTTCATGTGAGCCAGGGATACCTGGGAAACAGTAGCAGGGCAACGTTTGTGGACTGTGTATTTGATAAGGTCTCTACTGTTTTATTTATCAGTTTAGAGCCTTTCTGTTGCTTTTTAAAGGGGCATATTTTTCAACATTTTATTTCCTTGAATCTAATAGAAAATAGCTATGGAATTTATCTGAAACCTAAAGCTCAAGTCAGAGAATTTCTTCCTAAATTTATGCATTATGCAGAAAAACACTACTACATTTTTGATAAAACTAAGATTGCTGAAGTACTGCAGTCTTTTTTCTTGTGCAAAAGCAGAGAAATTATTTCCTATGTTCCTATCAAATTCCACAGTGAATATTAGATTTTGCTCTTATATAATTCCTTCAGAGACTACTTTTGATGTCCTCTTTCTCTCTCTCTTCCTTCCTCTCCTTTCCTTTCCCTCCCTCATTCTTCTGGTACTGGGGTTTGAACCCAGCCCTTTTTTATTTTTCATTTCGACATAAGGTCTCACTAAGTTGCTTAGGGCCTTGCTAAGTTGCTGAGGCTGGCCTCAAACTTGTGATCCTCCTGCCTCAGCTTCCTGAGCTGCTGGGATTACAGGCATGCAACACCATGCCTGGCCATGTTTTCTCTTCTTTATACGAAATGTTTTGTGTTTGTTTCTGCAGTGTCTGAAGGCACCTCCAGAATTGTTTTGCTGAATTCTTTTCTGTCTAGGACCTCTGCAGGAAAGGACAATCCTGTACTTAACTCTATGGATAATCTGGATGGTTTCTCTTTGGTTAGTTGTGTGCACTGGTGATTTTTCAAAACTGAGAGAAAGCCCTGAGCTTCCTTACCCTAGTGGATTCAGTGAAGCCCTGGTCTCCACTAGATGAAGAGTACACTTTAACTGAGTGGAGGATGCAGGGCTGCTGTCTTTCCAGCTCTGTGGTCATCACTCTAGTACAATCCTTCATCCCCTTCTGCCTGGGTAACAGTTTGAGTTCAAACTTCACACTTAACCCAGGTGAAAAGAAAATGTAGCTATCTTTTGTCTCTTGGGGGTAGGTATTTCTACATTTTGTTGTTGGGTCTCCTCTGCTGCACTGAGCAGTCTCTCAGCCTTTCTCTCCCTTCTGTTGCCCTGTTACTCTACTGTGGCGGCCTGGAGACGGTGGGGTGCACGAGTCTTCTGTTTGTGTGCTTGTCAAGCACACCCTGGGATACCCGCCATCCTCCCCTTCTCCTTGTCTTGGTCTGAGGCTGGCCTTGCAGGAGCTCCTGGCTCCTCTGTCACACAGAACTGCGAGCTTCCCTGTTTCCTTTCACTGTGCCTTCCCTCTCCTGCTCTGGGAGCTGCGCATCCCTAACTTTTCCTCTGTGGGAAGAAGGGAAATCTCTTTCACCCTAGGGGGATAAAATTCCATGATCCGTGGGCTGTTTCTTAATATGCAAAGATAATTTAGAAAATGGTTTCCCCTGGATAGATCCTGGATTTCCCCACATCCCACCCCAGGACCAGGGGATTGAGCCCAGGGGTGACTAACCACTGAGCTACACTCCCAGCCCAGGATTTTGCTAATTTGCCTAAGGCCTTGCTAAGTTACTGAGGCTGGCCTTGAACTTGCAATTCTCCCTGCTTCAACCTCTCCAGCTACTGGGATTACAGGCCTGCACCACCACAAGGCTATTATTTTGGTAGAAATTGGAGTGAATAAAAATCTAGTTTAATCTTTAAAACTGAGAAATGTCTTTGGGTTTGCAAGTTACCCACTTCTCACCTAAGCTCCAAAAACTCATTCTTTGAATAGGCAGAAAGCTCCTGGACAGAATGCTTTGTAAAATATGCCAACCTATGTGAAAATAAATATCTCTTTTACACTATATATATTGAAAATTTTGTGATTGTTGAAGCCACATGACTTGCAGCCTTGCCCTCCCCACTGTAGCTTATCTTCTGGATCACCCTAAAGACTTTCTCCTTTCTCCCTGAAATGTCACCTCAGAAAGGCCTGGGTGTTTCAGGGAAGAGCCAGGAGAAAGAGTGAGAATTAAAGGTAACAAGATCTAGGCCAACTAGGATCAGATTAACATCATTGAGAGAAAAAGAGCCAGATTGCTTTCTAGTGCCTGCCTCTGATTGTCAGGTGAGTGACGTTTTTCATAGAGTATCTGGGGAAAGTGAATCCTTTTGGTGCATTTGGATTAATGAAGAATTTGCATAAAGCTAATAATTGCCAAGGGCGGTAGGGGGAGGTGGTGTGGTGATGGTGGGGATAACTAAGAACATTCACCTGATGCATATATTCTTCTAGGAACTGAATCTTTCCAACACCAAAATTTTTGATTTGCTGTTGAAAAAACCACCAAGCACCACAGTAATATACATCCCTTAAAAAAAAAAAGGATTTTTACCATATCCAGAATCTGTGTGGTATCTCAAAGTTTATAGTGTCTAATTCTTGTAGTGTCTATAAAACCATATTGTCTCTGCAACCAGTTTTGAAATTGTGATTGTTCGCTCTTTGGGAATTCTTTCCAAACAGAAAAGCAATGATCAAGGAAATAAAGAACCTAATTTCCTGGTGGTATATAGTAATTTGTATATCTTTACTTGTGGTTTCTGAGTTCCCAATCCTTTCAGACCAAGAGAAATGAAGAGCAGCTGTCCTAGAACATGCAATTCAGAGCTCATGAATCATCCAGCCTGCTTTTCCCTTTGCGGTCCGGAGCTACCTGACGCCCTGTTACGTTTGAATCTGAGGAGAGCCTTGTCTCTCTTTGATACTATGACCTGTGCTGTTGGCACAGAGGTGATTGTGCCAGCACTTGCTGGCTTCTTTGAAAGAGAAGTTGATGTGTTCATCTTTATAAGCTTGCAGAGGTCTGTGATAGAAGCCTTGGCGTTAACCAAGTGGGTTCCACTTTGAAATACCAAGCACTCTCTGGTCCACACTCACTGCAGGACCCATGAAACGTGCATTCACTGTTTAACTTAGTTGTTCTAGCAAGGCAGTTTGTAACCAGACAAGGAGAGGTGAAACCTCTGGTGGTTCTCCATTCTTCCTGAGAAGGTGGATGCTTTCGCCATCTGAACCTGCATTTGGCCCCAGGGGACCATGTGGGACTCAGGATGCTCTCTAGCCAGTTAATGGAGATATTATCCCTGAATGATTATTGTAGCAGTTCTGGCTTCAAAATGTGACCTATAATTAACCAGTTAGAATTATACATGTGAATTTCTTTTTAAAAGTATTTATCATTTGTCAGATTCACCATAAGCATGAATCATTGACTTTTTCATTGTCTCATTGTTGTCCATGTTCAGGTTAGAGTTTAGAAAGTATGCAAGTATTGGGCATAGTGGTGCACACCTGTAATCCCAGTGGCTCAGGAGACTGAGGAAGGAGGATTGAAAGTTCAAAGCCAGCCTTAACAACTTAGTGAGGCCCTAATTAGCTTAAGAAACCTTTTCTCAAAATAAAATATAAAAAGGGCTGCGGATGTGGCTCAGTGGTTAAGCAACCCTGGGTTCAATCCCTGGTCCCTCCCTCCCCCTCCTTGCCAAAAATGCATGTAAGTTACAGTGACAAAAAGCTGTATCATTTAGTCTCTTAATATGTTCTCCATATCACACTCTATTTCATGAATGCGAGCTCTGTTCATTAGGTATTGACCTAATCCATTGCCACCTATTTTTGTGTAGTTTAGAGCTACATATGCTTTTCCATTTAGAGTTCAGGAGTGTTGAAGAGATTGAGGTCATACCAGATACTTCTATCAAAACCATTAGTGGTAACACATAGATTTGTTTGTAAATGCAGTGCTGTGTTCTTCTCTTCATGAACATGTACTTTTTAGATATGCAAACACATTTTAGAAGACAACTAAGGAATAAATAATTTGGATGATTTCTCCTCCATAAATTAAGTTATTGAAATAATCTGTTTATATGGCAAACCATCTATGTCAGAATTGTTTTTGATTTATGTAATTGTTGACACTTCCTTGGGCACTTTCTGGCGTCTTTTCTTGGAAAGGAGGGTGTACTAATTTGGGGGTATTTTTCATATTTCCCTAGTGATAACTTGGAAACATTTTTTTTAATTTAAAAAGGCTGTTTTTCTGCATCTTTTTGGATAATAAGGAAGTGATTTTTCTCCACAGTCAGAAGTATTCCTATTAAAAAAAAAGCATGTGGGGCTGGAGTGGTGGCCCAGTGGTTACAGCACTTTGCCTGGCCTGTGTGAGAACACAAGTTCGAACCCTAGCACCATGTACACAACGAAGTGTTGGAGCATTGAAAGTCGTGTGAAAACTAAAGATTGATTCTCTCTTTCTCACCCCTCTTCACTGTCCCTCTCTCTTTAAAAAAAAAAAAAGTGACACTTTAATAAAGCTCTGAAGCCCGTATTTTGTTGATAGGTTCCATTTGAAGTTCATAAGAGAAATAAAATTGAGCATTACCATTCTCTGCTTCTCAATTTCACTTCAGTGGAAAGACTTGCCTCGCCCTCACCCTGGCCCCCACCCGCCCTCGGAGCACGCTCTGCGCTGCACTGCTCTGCTCTGGGGCTGCGGGACCGCAAGCTGCTCTGCTTTTTGTTGTCGTTTGCTTTTTTTTTTGCTACTCTGTTTTGATGGCATCTATTCCCCAATTATATTCCCCCAGATCACTAAGAAGTGACTGCCACACCCCCACTATGGTAGCCACCTTTAATACCCAAAAGCTGATTTGACTGCCAGATGAATTTATCGGGAACAAAAAAATAGAATTTAATAATGGTTTTCAAGTCTTTCCTAACTTAATTAGGGCTTTTTAAATTTTGAACCATAAGAAAATTACTCTTACAGTAAACTCAGTGGGTGGACAATATGATGTATTAAGAGTTAAGTTTAACTCTACAAGCTTAATTACTAATTAGCTTAAAATAACATTTTCAGTAGTTTAAAACATTTATTTCCCTACCACATTAGTATTAGCCACATCTTTAGGGCTAAGTGTTGTGTATTTTCTTATATGGAGGATTTATGTAGGAGAGCCTTTGTCTACTATGTACAAATCCTTAATTCGAGGATTTTCTTTGAAATCTATGTGGACTTTCTGGTTTTCTTTCTAATTGTTACATTCCTATACTGGAAAGAGGTCAAATGAAGCTATCTCATCATTTATGTCATTATATGGCATGAAATAATTTTATCTTTTAAATCACTTCCCTGGTGCCAAAACAAAATAAATTCTCTCTCTATGAATAGAAGTGGCTACTTGACTGTTGAGCAAAATGTGACAGGGAGGGTATTCACTAATTTAGTTTATTCCCTAAAACTAAGCCTTTCTTTGTTGTTATATGTTAAATTTCTCCATAACCAAGATTTCCCTTACACTAAACAAATGTTCATCCTTTAAAAATACTGAGGCAGGGGCTGGATCCATGGCTCAGCGGTTATGTGCTTGCCTGGTATGCACAAGGGTGCAGATTTGAACCCCAGCACCATGTGCACAGCAGAGTGTCAGAGCAACAAAGACCACGTGAGAAATTGAGTAGAGTTGATTCTCTCCCTCCCTCTTTCTCTATTAGAAAAAAATACTGAAGCAGGAGGATTGCAAGTTCAAGGCCAACCTGAGCAACTTAGTGAGACCCTCTGCAATTTAGCGAGACCCTGTCTCAAAATAAAAAGGACTAAGGATGTAGTTCAGTGGTAAAGCACCCTGGGTTTGATCCCCAACCCTACTGCCACTCACAAAACTGCATGGAATTTTTTCATGTTGTTTACTGAAACATGCGTGTAGCATATCAAACTGTATTGTCTTGGGTACTTTTTAGTTGACGATCTCCAAATGAGATATCATGTGACATTTTAGAGCAGAAGTTGGGGAATTCCTGCTTTTGCATGGTCTGCAAACTAAATGATTTATGCATTTTAAAATCATTGACAAAATATTGAATGTCAAAAATTATGTAAAATTCAAATTTCAGCATCCATCCACAAAACTTTATTGGAACACAACCTTATCCCTTAAATATTATTGATGACTGCTTTCTCACTACAGTGGCAAAGTTGAGTAGTTACAACTAACATGAAGTCTAAGCCGAGTCTAAAATATTTACTGTCTGGTACTTTACAAAGTTTGCCAACCCATCAAAACAATCTGGGAAAAAATCCTTACAGTCTTTTGATACATTGGTTTCTAAATTCATCATTGCCAGATTAAATTATGATTGTAAATTTTTTTCTTTCTTTTCTAATATACTCCCTGCATTTTGAATTTTGATCTGAAAAAACATGATTCTAATTGTTGATCTAGTCGGAAGAGTATGTCCTAAAAGCCTAATGTCCTCTCCTGGAAAAGCAGTAAGCTCTAAGTGTGGGCAGGAACCTGAAAAAACAAGAGGTGGAAACCAGAAAAGGGAAGCCAGTGGAAATTAATGTTTGCTCTGATTTTTTATAGTGCCCACGAGAGAAGCATGATGTGCCAGTAGAAAATGGTAAGAGTGGAGCCAAGTTTCATGTTATAATCCAGTGAAACTTGTAACTAATATAGCTTCCCACATATTTAGTGATACGCATAATCATGATTGTGCTGCTTGGTAATAAGGCATTAAAAATGAGCTGGTCAAAGAATTGAGCTTAAGAAGAGCTTCAGTTTGAAGTAGGGAAGCATCTTTTGGGGTATGGTGGTGAAGGGTGGGGTAGAGAAGGGAACTGGGTGGGGTTGGTAAACAAATCTGCAGTGCCTTTGAAAACCCCCTCGTTTCCTTTCACCTCCCTATAGGCAGGGAGGAGAGCTTTCTCTGATTATTAAATCCAGGCTTTGCTCACCACACTGTGTACAGCTGTCTAGCAAAGGAAGGGATTGTAAAGAGTGTTGGAGGCAGAGACCAATCCTCTGAAGCCCTCTCTCACCAGCAGGAATGGGAAAGATGCCCTGAAACCCCCTGGAGGCTCCACACCCTGCTCTTGGGTATGCTTTTTGTTCTCTCCTCTCCCTCTAATCTGAGCTCCAGAATTGCAGGGCCCATGAGTGTCCTGCCCACCACTGTGTTCTCAGAACCAATAGTAAGCCTGGGACGTAGCAGGTACTCAAAATATATTTTTAATGAATGAATAAAAATGACCTTGATCTGGACACAGATATCAGGCGTGATTCCTACTCTCCATCTCTGCCCCATGTATGCCTGCATTTCCCCCAGACACTTGATTTTTATTTGCATTCATACAAAACACCTTTGTTGGAAGGGCCTGGGTGCTGGCAAGGTGGCAGGATGGGGAATACCTTTCCAGTCTTAGACTCAGAGAGTAGTGCTCACATCCCGCAGCAGTGAGAGGCAGCCTCACTGGTCCAAGTAGATGAGGATGATAGAGGTGCTTGGCAGCTCTAGGTACTTGTCAGGAGTTCGTCCAAAGGCCACCTAGGGAACCCCTGGAAGGAAAGAGGCATGTGTGTCCCCACTCCCAGGTCATGTACCTCTTGTTCAGACTCTTTTTTTGTTTTTAATTTTTCGTTACAGAGAAGAGAGGGACAGTGAGGGAGAGAGAGAGAAAGAGAATCAATTTATTTAGATTTTCATGTGGACTTTGTTGCTCCAACATTTTGTTGTGTATGTGGTGCTGGGGTTCAAACCCACATCCTCAGGCATGCCAGGCAAGCACCATAACCACTGAACCACCACTGCTCCAGCCCCTTGTTCAGACTCTTGAAGTCACCCCGACCCTTTGCCAAAGAATTCTGGATTCTGTCTGAAATTCTCCCTTAAAGGCTCTTAAAAGGAAATATCTAAGACTGAAGAAGTGCAGGGAAAAGATAAGGAAAAGGTGTGGACTCCTACATACTCACCGGCCAGATAGGTCAGCATCCTGACAGTGAAGCCACCATGAGGTGGGAACTACCTCTCATAACATGTGCCATGTTTTATGATCTAAGCATGTTCAGAAATGAGTTATTATGTGAGCTTCTTGTCAGAGACTCTGTTCTGTAGTAATTTTAGCACAGGAACTGGGGGTAGAGGAGAGGAGGGAAATCTCAGGTGGTCAGGGGCTCCTGTTGGGCCAAGCTAAGAAATCCTTGCAAACTAAGCAGCCACCTTTCCCCCAACTGTAGCACCACCCATGCCCTAACACCCTCTGGCCCTGGTGAGGGAGCTGTGGCACACTCCTGTGCTTCTGGGGAAGGAAGCCTTGATGCTCCCCCACCCCAGCATCTACCAACTCTTCCCCCATGCTGTGAAATCCTTATGTTCCCTGTCTTATCAGCCACTGTGAGCTGACCCTCAGGGCCACAGAAGATCTTCTCTGATATGTTTTGTAAAGGACACACCTGAATAAGTACAGTAGTGAATTCATAGACCCCCGTGTAGGTGTGCATGGGGTGTGAACAACATGCTGCACAGGTTGTTTTCATACAAGGATGCAAAGTATGACTAGAAACTAGAGGATGAAGGAGGACCCTCCCTGAACCCTAGGAAGCAGATGAGTGGCTTTGTGTTGTTGTACTGGGCAGGGTGTGCTTGCAAAGAATATGAGCCCTGATAATGAGGCAGACCCTACTCTCAAGTGACCATAGGCAAGTCCATTTCTTTAACTGTGCAATGGGCATATGGCTGCCCTCTCAATCTCAATGGCTTTCGTGAGACTCTTAGTAAGTAGTCCAGAACTCAAGAAATCTTCAGCAAACAGCAGTTGTTATCATTATCCGTTTTCAAAAGCTAAAGCATGCAGCCTTTGAAGCTTTAAGCACTGTACATAATATGCTTATTTTAGCATCACTCCAAACTCCAGAGCAGCAGTCATTAATCAGCATGTGCTTTACTGTGCAAAGAACATGGCAACTCTCTGTCATAAAGGCAGGCTTGAGCCCCAAAGTGGAAAGCAGAAGGGAGGTCTTCCCCTGACGTCACGGGGTCAGCAGTCTTCTACTCTGAAAGGGGAGCATCTTGGGCCACGTGAGATGTGTGGTCAACACCAGGAGGTGTGCCTGGGATGGTACAGTAGGTACTCTCTAGCTGCTGAGATGCATTCTTGTCTTCCCTCTGCTCTACCAATACTGTGGACATTCTGCTCTGCCAAAATGTATTGCTTTTCATTACAGAGAAGTCTCCAGTTGCTTTTCTCTCTTAACTAACATCTACACTTGGTTATCACAGACCTGAGAGAAACTAATGATACTTTACAGTAAGACTCTGATTGAATTACCTTCTGTTAATTAGGAGTTTCTCAATCACCTTGATCCCTTTAGAGAAAAGACTTGATATAAATAGGTGGTAATAACGGTGCTACTATGTTTAATTCAAATTGTATCTTTTGAAATTTAATTAATTTAGTAATAATAGTTTTTAATGAGCATGTCAGAACTCTAAGTGGTCCTTAGTGACTTTAAAGAGTTGATGTAGCATTCAGAAGTTCCTGAGCCTTCTCTGGAAGTAGCTGCTTCTCTGAGTAATTGGGTTTAACCCGCTCAAGTTCCCCTTTTCCTCCTGCAGGAGTAGTTGAGGTCAGAGTGGGCGTGACTGAAGTGTTCTCAGTAGTTCTTTGGAGGCACTTCTGTCCATTTAAGGTGTAACCTCAAAACTCATTATCTGAAACATTTTTCAAGACTGGGAAAAACCACATTGGTCCTGGCCTGCCTCTGCCCCTTCCCAGGCAGGTGCTGGTGGCAGAAGCCAGTAGAGCTGGCATCCTTAGGACTGTGCCTGGCTGCCCACAAGTCCTGTGGAAACTTCCAACTTGTTTAGTTTAGATCCTTCATTTAACCCCCATCCCTTCCTCCTCTTGTCACCAAAGAAGATATTTGAACACATTGTGCACTTGAATTTCATACCACCTGGGGTACTATGAGGATTTTGCATAAGTGGATCATCATTATATTTTAGGAAAGTAGAGAAGCATTGCATAGTGTTCAGGAGCTGACATAGCAGAGGGCCTGGTGGAGGATGTTTGTGTACATCCTTGAGTTAACCATGGTGCAAAACAATTCCGTGTGTGCTATAAACTATTCAACATGCAAATATTGTGCAAGATTTTCCACGTTGATTATGTATAAAATGATGTGTTGCACACCGATTTCTTCCCAGATAAGACATCTATCTGATCATGCAAAACTGACCATAAAACAGAGAACTAAAAGGATCATTGTAATTTGGGTGCACATGAATTTACTGTACAGATGCTCTCCCTGTAGAAAAGTACAGCATGATAAATTACTACAGGAACTGGTATAATTAGCATAACTTTTCCGGATAGTTTTATAATTGCAATGGAGTTCCCTTTTACAGTACCTTAGGTTCTGTTTTTGTTGCTCAAATTTCAACAGGTTTTGTTTTCCCTATAAATATCTATAGGACCAGAAACAGTACAAGATCAAATCCAAAATTCTTTCCATTTTTTTGGGAATTGTTTATTTCCTGAAATAAGATTAAATAACATATGCCTTAACTTAAATTTTTGGTTAAAACTAAACTGAAACTTAGAATCCAGAATTTTTTTTTAAATCTGCAAACTTAAGAGCAGAATAAACAAAAATCTATGCATGGACTCCATAACTTAGCTATTAATACAGTTGGAGCTACTGGTTTTCCAGAGCCCTTTTCAGTTTTCCTCCAGCTCTTTTGTACAATGGAGCTTTGCCAGCCCCTGGTCTATTTAAATATGTCTAGGACCACATGGAGACTTCTAGTAATGCCAAATCCAAATTAGGCCAAAAATAGGAGCAAATTCCTTTTAAATCAAAGTTGGGTTGTGGTGTTACAGTTTATTCAGTTGCTTGCAATAAATAAAAATTTCTCATCTAATTGAGAATACAGGGTATTAGTAAGATAATTCACCCTGGTGCAGCCACTGTTTTTAGGTTCCCTATACTCTCCTCTGCGATTTCTTTTTCCTCTATTTATTCCTCTAGAAAGGCAAACACCACCCTTTGCCCAGTTTCCTCTGCACTATTTTCCCTTATCTTTGCTCCTGTCTCCTCTTCCCTGCCTAGCAAATGTGTATTACTAAGGACTTCTAGTGGCTTACTCTGGAAGTGCCTCTCAGAAATACCCAGAAGCAAAAACAGTCCTCCATCCGGAGTGCCCTGAATGCCAAAGCACCTGGTAGTGAGTCGGAGCTTAGGGAATATAGTGATTGTTCTGACTGTGTGATACTACTTGTTTTCATGAATTTTACACTGAATCCAGGTGGTGGTTTGGGTGAGAACAACAGGAGAACCTATATTACACTGTGTGAAGAGCATTTGCCTTTATTTGTATTTAATTCCTGGTGGTTTAATCAGAAACCACACTTGAAAATTTCATCTGTGGAATGTGGCCCCTTCTAACTGTTTGAGTGTAGTTATATACTAATTTAGAATGAAAAGCTGTAGAGATGTTAAGTATGGTATAGGAGGTGTTTTATAACTAGATACCATGGATTTATTACTTTATAGGAGTTTTTCTGAAATTTAGTGCATAATATGTTCAGATTGTGTTGGTGTTTAAAGTTACATAACAGGAGAGATCTGTTAACCCCTGGGGACTACCTAGCTCTGAAATGAGCTTCATGAAAAGTTAAGAGCATATTGAAAAATTAGGGAATTCTTGACTTTAGTCTAAGTGGGGACCCTTGGTCACTCATAACTCCTAATTCACTCCAGATTTCTGTAGCATTTGGCATCTAATCTCTGGCAATGATTGTTAAAATAGTTGAATACAGTGTTGAGACAGGCTTATGTGATGCCCAAACCATGCTTTGGTTAAATATGATAGAAACTCAGAGTTCGCTTCATAATAAAATTGCAGAGGGGAATTTTGTTTAAAAACAATTCGGAAGGATTTTTTTATAAACCTCTAGATACCCTCTAAAGTCAGTGCTAGAATAAACACTTGTGTTGAAAATGTGAATTTGTTGAATGCAGTTGATACATCAGAGAACAATTGGTGCACAACTCAAATTTCACATTTGCTATGCACACTTTTGTCCATAAGAAACCCTAGATGAACCAGAAAACAGGGCCTGAGTGGACTGAACATTCACACCCCCCGCCCAGATATCTACCAGCAACCTCAGTTCGCTGAGTGTATGAGCTATATCCATCTGTGTCCTGTGTTAAGCTTTCCTTCGGATTTCAGAGAACCCCCTTTCTGCCACTTTAAAGCATCTCAGGCTGTGGTTCTGTTACTGCCCACTTCCAAAAGCAACACTCAGGTGTTTGTCAAGGTAAAGTGCCACATTTATTGTAGTATTTTTCATTCATTAGCCATGTAACATACAGAATTGTGATATCACTTTTATTTGATTCCTGTCTTTTTAATGTCACTTCAGAATTTTTGGCTGTTGTGTCCTTAACCTCCCACACCCCCAAACACATACACACAAACCCTGTGGTTTTTATTGCACAGTTTTGTACATTGCTGTGAATTTTAGGAATGCACTTTTGCAGAACTGTCAGTATTGCCTTTATATCTTCCACAAATACCCAAGATCACTAAATGAAAGAACCAATGCAGAGCTCCTGATCCTATGGACTCAATCTCCTTCCAGAAACTCTCTGCTCACCCATCTTTGAATGTTTAATACTCTTCCTCTTTCTTCCATCAGATCACTCCATATCTCTCTCTCTTGTTCCTCTCTCAGCTTGTTAATTTGAGTGATTCTGGAGCATCTCCATGACACTCATTTATCTTTAAAATTCTTCCCTCAATAATGTAGGTATTCTTTTATCTCACCTACTACCACTGTGCAGAAAATTCCCAATTTTCTAAATGCCAGAGTCAGGCTTTAGACAATTTTTGGTTGCAGGGGAGGATTTCACAAACTTTCTTACCTGTTGTGACCACCAACTCAACTAGGTGGAAGTTCATATCCTAAATGAGTTAGCATACTCAAGGTACTAGGGAGCCCTTTACAATTGTAGGGTCTATTATGAACTTTCTTAGTCCAACCAGTTTGCTCTCTGTGCCATCTTTGACTCTGCCTTCTGTGCCCACAGAAGATCAACCCGAGGCCTACTCTGTCCTTCCCATGCAATCTCTTCTTTCTTGCTCTATTTCCTAGCTTGTCTCTTGTGTAGCTGTGGCCCTGTCTACTTCCTATACCCACTTCCATGCTCCCTGCCCCTCATTGCTTCCTTCATACTAATTATTCATAGATCTGAAATTCTACTTTGATCACAGCCCACTCTGCTTAAAATTGATAAGCGTTCGTGATGCAGTTCAAACCCCACAGTGTGGAATTCCATATCCTATCCAGCCCGGCCCTTTGCTCCTTTTCTGTCCAGATTCCCTTACTTACCTCTACTGTGAGCTGAATGATACTTTACATTGTTTTAAGTCCTGTCATCCTTGCCATGCCAGCAACAGGGTCATGTTGTGATAGCACTCAAATAAGCTCCTTTCTTTATTGACAGTTCAGGCAAGTTTTTAGGTTATCTCTGTCATTTTCTATTATATAGGTTTTTTCCTATAATTTCCTATAATTTGCATAGTGAGAACTGTAGAGGTGGAGATGATGTTTCACTAGAAAACCAGGACCCATTGTTCTGGAAGCAGTTGGTTACTTAGAAGGTGTTTTCATAATGACTCTGCTGGAAGGGATGAAGACCACAGCTCTTTGTGACATGGCAAACCCCAGCCATGATCCGCTCTTTTCTCTCTCTTGCATGGCTGCATGGGACTACAACCCTCCACCAGTGTGGGATGGAAATGGGAGCTGGATTCGATTGCAAAGAGCCCCACAATAATAAGCCTTTTGCACCCCAACTCTTTGATATCATGTTCAAATATTATGTTGTATTTTCTAACAATAACTTTACAAATGATATTGCTTCCATTAGTTCATGAAAACTTATGATCTTTTGCCACACTTTGAGCTGCAGTGAAAAAAAAATTTTACCTCTGATTTTTAGAAGTTCCAGATCCCAGTGTTCCTCCCATTTGATTCTAAAATTCTTCACCCACACAGGAATAAACTATTTTCTGGTTAAAAAGAAAAATGATATTGTTAACTCAGAGGTGTTTCTTTCAAGAGCACAGAAAAACAAAAACAACAACAACAACAAAAACATGAAAGCTTACAGATTCCAGAAGGAATTCTTCCTTGCTTTGTGTCCCATTCACTGCACTGATCACTTCCCAGGGTTGTGCAGCATGAGCTCACCATGTATCTGTGATGTTTGGGCTTAAATGACATTTTTCGTAGTCCAGTTGTGTTGATGCAACAGAACACTTCAGAATGGGTAAGTTATAAAAACTGAAACTTATTTTCTCACAATTCTGGAGGCTGGGAAGTCTAACATCATGTGCCAGCCTCTGGCAAGGGCCTTCCTGCTGTATGAAGACCTGGTAGAAGGTGAAAGGGCAAGCTTTCTGAATACTGTGTAAAGCCCCCTTTATAAATGGCTTAATCCCATTCATAGGGCAGGGGCCCTCGTGGCCAAATCACCTTTTAATATTGTCATATTGGCAACACCTTCATTTTGGAGGGACATGTTCAAACCATAACAGAAGCTATCATTCAGATAATTCTGATTAAAGGTAAAATCCTCCTTTGGATTGGATTAGTTTCTGTCTTCTGAAAACCTCATCACTAACTCAGTGTACTGATTTGTTATTCGTCCCTGAAGTCCTGAGGAAGGTTCTGCTCTGGTCTGGTATACCCAGGTCTTTCCTGAGCCTAGCAGTGCCTAAAGCCACACCTGCCACCTGGCCTAAAATGGATCTCCAAGATGGCCTTGGCAGTTCTGGGGTGTTCACCATTGGCATGTCTGAAAATGATGATCTTTGAATTACTTGACTTTGGGAAGATGCTTACCTGTTATATGTCAAACAGTCATGGAGTCCATGTAAGAGACAAACCTGTTCTGCTGTCTGGTTGGTCTAGGACCTCTTCAACTTTGCAACTTCACTATAAATAGCTACAACAGAAGCAGCCACACATCTGTGTGTTAAGTTCAGGGACAGGCAGAGGAAGGGGTTACAAGGTGGGGATTTTCTATCTGAAACTGAGGTTTAAAACAAGATAAAAGGGAAAAAAACGTAGAACTCAGATGACGTTACTACTAAAATTTCTTTCACTAGGAACTGAAAATTACTTCCAAACTACTTTTATAATTATTAACAGAATCTGTGTTCCTGAGATGAAAGGAATTGTCTAAAATCAGACATAAGATCCTTATATAAAACCAGACTTGCTTATTCTGAAAACAGAATTTTCCTGGTTGAAAAGCAAGTTTCAGAACAGAAAATAAAGGAGCAGTCTATAGAAACCCAGTGAAATATACATATTACTAGTGAAATGGTCACTTTTCTCATAGCACTGTCTTCTCTTTTTTATCTTATGTTAACATGGAGAGTGTTATGCAGCACACTCTTATGAAAGGTGTTTCTGGTTTCTTTTCAGCTTAATAAAATATAAATTTTAATTTTTACTTTGCCTTTAGTTAAAACTTCCTTCTTCTAATCTGCTTGAGTCCTGTATTAAAACCTTAATACAGGAGTTGATCAAATTTTTGAAATGGGTTTCTGGGCTATGTTAAAATCATAGATTTTCCTAACACATCTTATGAATAATGTGTGTGATAACGGAGCAGGCTCAGACAGAAATTGGTCCCTACTGGATCAACAGGCCCCATGCTGCCCCTGCTGCATCCTCAGTGCCATGTGCTCTTCATTCAGTGGTAATTGTCATCTGAATGAAAGGAAGACATCCTCCAGCTCTCAGGAAGGCCCAACGCCTCACCCTGCCCCTCCTTCACTCGAAACCTGGAGTCCTGGCAGGAGCTCACAGCCCAGAGAGCTTCCTCAAGAATACTTAGAGGGGCTCTTACAATCTAGGGGAACTTACAAATGCTGCAGAGGCTGAAAATTAGTAGCTAGGCATGGTGGCTTATGCATGTAATCCCCACATTTTGGGAGACTAAGGCAGGAGAATCTCAAGTTTGAGGCCAGCCTCAGCAACTTAGGGAGACCCTCAGCAACATAGTGGGACCATGTCCAAAAATATAAATATATAGATAAATAAATAGGGCTGGGGATGTAGCTCAGTGGTAAAGTACCCTTGGATTCAAACCTCAGTACTGGAAAAAAAAAAATAGAGGATTAGTGAACTCATGCTATGAACAAGAACTCTAAACTGTTTACCAAACCTTAATTTAATTATAAATAGGTACCTTAAATATAAATCTGTGCCCCTGAACTATCAAAAGGTATAAATTGGCAGTTCCTCCTTCCTAAGGAAATGGTGCAAACATTTAATAACAAGTACGACAAAGTGAATCATCTCTGCTGAGGCCTGGAAGTGTTTTCTTCCTGTCTTGCCTAAGCTTTGCTGATTGTTTACTACATGCCTCCCTTCTCCTAGCTGGTTCCCTCAGGGATTCCTCTCTAATATTGTCTGTTAATGCCTGCTACTGTTTACTTCCAAACCTGAGAACAACCTCTAACTCTCTGTGTTCTGCACCCTGGTGCGTTCGCCTTCCCGTTCTATATACTACTCGTAAGAAGTACATGGGCCACATATTCATCCCCATTATCAGGACAGGGGCCTCCATGTGGACTCTCAGCCAGGAGTGCATCCTATGGTGGGCATCTCTGTGCATGCCATTGCACCACAAGGACCCTACCACAGGGCCGTGGCTGAGGAGTATTTGGCTTTCTCACCCCCAGGAGCTCATTGGCCACAATAGCAATGCCCCATTTTACTGTGGTCACTTTTGGTTCATCTGTCTTCCCGCCCTCATCCTCCCAGAATCAGCAACAGCTCTTTATTCCGCCTCAGCACTTAGCTCAGAGTCCCACACATGAGGGGCCTCAGTAAACAATGGTTCCGCTTATCTCAGAGCATAGGAGGCAGACGAGCTTCACTGTCCACACCCTTGAAGTGCCTTTCTTAAGCCTTATGTGTATTTTACAGCTGAGAGGTGCATAATTATTTAGCCTTTGATGATACTTTCCCCCTGGAGATGCTTCTGACAACGATCATGTGATCATGTTTCCCTGAGCTTCATCACAGCAGGCTTTCCAAGTAAAACTAAAATTAGTAATGAGTGTTAGAAACATTGCCAGCGAACATATGAAAGGAAGTCATGCTCATTCAGCTAATTTTGGGCTACCAGAACATACTCTGCCAGGCCTCCTGTGTAAATGGGGAGTCAACCACGACATCTACCATTTGCACGTGTCTTTCTGGAGCCACTCACTCCACAGGCATCCTTTCATTTAAACCTCACATTATGAGGTGTAACGTCTTAAATAAGCACATTTTACCAGGAGGAAATTATGGTTCTGTGAGGTTAAATGTTGTCCTGGATGACAAAGCTGATGGATAGCAGAATTGGGCCTGGAACTCATGTACGTTCCTTCTGCCGCCATTACCCACCCCTGTGTGATTTGCTTTGCCCACTCTTCCCTGCTAGATGATCCATGTGTGTGTGAGCCTGGGTCCTCCAGTCCTACTCTTTTTGCTTCATGGCTCAATTTTAATTTTTTTGCTCTATTTTTTTTTCTTTCTGCTGTTTTGAATGATGGAGGCATGATCAGCTAGTGCATTGATGCTGAGCTGTGACAGCCACTATCCTTGCTTGAAGAAGTCCTTGCTTCTTTGTGTTTTCTATTTGGCTTGACATCAAGGCTGAGAAAGGTTACTGATGACGATATGAACCTTTTCAGTATGCAAATTTGTAATGGCACAAATGACTTTATATCAGCATAATAGAGTTCTTAACTATTCATTTTTATCACTGCCTGTTCAATATGTCAAGATGTAAAATGAAATATTTTAATTTACAGGAATGACTCAGATCTTGAAGAATGAAGGCAAAACTGAATTCCAAATACCGAATTCCAAAGTGAGAGCTCTACTTCTAGGCTGTGGACTGTGTGTGTATATTACTGGGAGTTGAACCCAGGGGCTCTCTACCACAGAGCTACATCCCCAATCATTTTACTTTTTTTAAAGAGAGAGGGACAGTGAGAGAGAGAGAGAGAGAGAGAGAGAATCAATTTTATTTAGTTTTTCACATGGCTTTCGTTGCTCTGAGATTTCATTGTGTACGTGATGTTGAGGTTTGAACTTGTATCTATCCTCGCAAATGCCACGCAAGCACCATAACCACTAAACCACCGCGCCAGCCCCTAATCTTTTTTAGTTTTTAATTGAGGCAGGGTCTGAGTTGCCCAGGCTGGCCTCAAATTTGAGATTCTCCTGCCTCAGCCTTCCAAGTCTCTGCTTCCAGGTGTGTACCACTGGAATTCTTGACAGGGACTACATCCAATTTTCTATATAGGGACTGCCTCTAGTAGACCCTTTCTGAATAATGAAAACATATTAAATTTTTGATGTTCACTGTGGGTTTTTTTAGAACAGAGGAAGCTGATAAATGCTGTTTGACTAGCTTAAAGAATCTTGTGCACTACTTAAGAGGAATGTTGGGTTATACTTTAGTTTAAATAAGTGTAACTAATAAAAATAGTATTCTACAAATAATCAAATCCACATGCATTGAGTTACTATAAAAGAATTACTATGCAGTTAGTGATAAATGCTATAAGTAAAAACAGTTTCTTATGGAATGGGTAAAAGATTGGGTGAGTGTTATTTAAAATAGGATAGCCATGTAAAATAGGTGAATAATATTATAAAGCAAAATATTTGAACACTAAAATACAGAAAATTAGAATCTACAGTAAGGCAAATGTCATAATTGTACCCATTTGAGCCCAGAAAGTTGAATCTGGCTATCAATTTTGATTTTAAAGCCAACAAGATTACTTCTGACAAGTCTATTCCTGGCTTTTTGGCTGGTAAAATAATTATTTCTTAAAGCTTGGGCTCTTAAAACAAGCACATGTAGTTTGGAACAAAACATCAGAACTGAATGTTTAGCCAGGTGTGGTGGCGTACACCTGTAATCCTAGCGGCTTGGGAGGTTAAAGTAGAAGGATCCCAAGTTCAAGGCCAGCCTCAGCAACTTAACGAGGCCCTAGGCAACTAAATGAGACCCTTTCTCAAAATAAAAAAATAAAAGAAATATATTTTTAAAAAGACTGGGATGTAGCCAGTGGTAAGGCACCCCTGGGTTAAATCTCCAGTACCAAAACAAAAAAAAATTTTTTTAATTAAAAACCAAACTAAACGTTTTAAAAAAATGAATAGGAACATTTTAAAAAAACCCAGGTATTTTTAGAATCATTTGTGATGAATATCATCACATAAATGCAACTTTTAAAATTCTTACTGTATGTTTTAATCTGATTTTCAGGTGAAGGTGATTTGACTGAAGTGAGTGAAATGTATAGGTGTTAGAGAACTTTCTATAAAATTAACATTTTTAAATGATGACCAAATATATTACTTAAAACTCAGATTAGATGAGCACCCATCCTTTACTTATAGGATTTCAAAATGAAACTGGTATAAATACACCTAGAACATAAACCTACTCTCAGCCTTGATTAAGTTATTATATAGGGATGCACAATTTTATTGTTTTTCACCTACACATTTGAACTTGAGTCAGGGGGAGTCAGATAAAACAGCATTTTGCATCATCTCGTCAGCCTGTTGGAAGTTCCTTGTGCAGGAGGATGTCTGGTTGTTGGGTGTGATCTGATGTCTGGATGTTTCCTTTACAGATGATTCAGTCCCTCAAGGCATTGATTGAAAATGCTGATGCTGTCTATGAAAAGATCGTGCATTGTCAGAAAGCAGGTCAGTGAAAGTTTCTTCTCTTTAAAATTAAATTAAAAGCATCATATTTTTTCTTAAAACTGTGTCATCTTGGGGCTGGAGTGGTGGCTCAGCGGTTTCGGCGCTTGCCTGGCAAGCACAAGGACCCAGGTTCAAACCCCAGCACCACATACACAACTGAGTGTTGGAGCAACTAAGGCCATGTGAAAAACTAAATAAAGTTGTTCCTCTCTTTCTGTCTCTCTCACTGTCCCTCTCTCTTTAAAAAAAAAAAAAAAACCATTTAAAAAAACCTGTGTCATCTTTTTTTTCTTGACACTTTATCAAGAAAATCAGATAAAATTAGTTTTCCATCCTAAAGAAAATGTTAGTTCAGTGGTTCTCAACCCTGGATAACAAACTATCCTGGAGGGAGTTTTCAAAATGCATCAGTGTTGGTCTGCAGTATGAGCTGGGATCACATAACTGTTAAACATGCCCCAGGCATTTCTAATGTGCAGCCAAGATTGAGAACCCTTTACCAATCTCTCTTCAGAGTCACCTGGCCTACACACTGCCTGCCAGTCACCCACAGCTCTCTAATGCGCAGCAGGATGGTGAGGCTTGAGCAGAGGAAGAATGGCTTCTGAGGAAGGAGAATGGGTGCCAGCTGACAACTTTTTAATGCACTAGCATTTTCAAGTACTGATAAATTATTAGTTTAATATCCAAATGGTGTACCATATTATAAAATTCTGCTTATATAGATACCCACATACCGATGCTTCTTGACTTATAAGGGGATACTATCTCAATAAGCCTATTGCTAGGTGAAAATACCATCAAGTCAAAAATGTGCATAATTTGCCTGACACCATAGCTTAGCAATATAGCACATTAGAGCATTGGTTTATTGACCCTCAGGATCATGTGGCTGAGTCTGAGCTGGAGATGGCTGTTGCTTCCAAGGCTAGTAAGAGAGAATAGTACCAAACGTTCAAGAAAAGATCAAAATTCAAGTCTTTAATTGTGGATCCTACATAATCCATATCATTTTCACACCAGTGGAAAACCACGAGTTGAGCCATCATAAATTGGGAGACTGTCTGTAGTTAATTTTAGCTATTTTTATAAATTAAAAAAATCAAATACCTTTGATTGCAGTAGAAATACATAAAATGGAATGCTTCAGGTTTGTGTGAATGCCAATTTGGAAGATTTTAATATGGAGAATATTTGAGAGTTTCAAATAAGGAGATGTGTTCTTGCTTTCCAAGGTTTTTTGGTTGCTGTCTTTAAAATCAAGAGACTATTCTCTTTCCTGGCTAAAATTAAATAAATAAATAAATAAATCATTATCTCTTGTTTCAGAAATGAACCAGTTTAAAATAGATTGATATGTAACAATTTTCTTTTTTGGTGTTTATTGAAGGAATATTCATATTAGTGGCTGATCTACAAACTCCAATTTCCTCTTCTTTCTTGTCTCAGAGTAGAACAAAATACTGTTAGCAAAATGGTCTACTTTTAGTCCTTCCCAAACTAATTTTTCCTACAATCTACAACTAAAACAAGTTGCTTTCGATACCATTTACCTAGGGTCTCTGGTATCAAGTCTAAGCACCCACCATCACAAGTAATGTCATCAACCAAGTGGCCTACCATTTTGCCCATAGTAAGCAGAAGTTATTAATTATGCCATCTGTTCATTCATTTAAATAAGCGTTATGAGTTTCTATATGCATAAGGTGCTTGGTAGCTCTTGCACACCAACATGTGGGGGTATTTTTTTTTTTTTTTGCCTTCTAGAACCTTCAAATCAAACAGGAAGTATGAAAGTAAGCAGTTAGTACATTGAGCATTTACTGTGTGTTACTCAGGAGTCTCAGCCAGGTTTGTGAGGCAGCGGGGAGTCGTTGATTTTTGAGCAGACCAGGAGGGGCACTGAGCTTGTAAGGTGGTGGACGTAATAGCTGTGTTCAGGGAATTTTAAAAGGCAGAGCCTGATTGGAAGGCTACTGGCAATAGTTGAGGAAGGGGTTTGTAGACACAGTTAAGAAGGAGAGCAGGCGATGATGGGCTGCCCTGCCACCCTTCCCATTCCCTATGTACTCCACCTTCAACAGGTCTCTCTACAAGCCAGCCCTCTGCTCAAGAGTTCTGTCTTCATCCTCTCTGCCACTTTGTAAGGCTTTTCTTCTTGAAGTGGTCTCATTCTTCCAGGAGACCTTCATGATTCCTGGATTTATGCTACTAAGTCATTCTGTGCCATCCTTCAAACCATTTATTTGTTTCAATTGATAGAGCTTCTTCAGTTATTGTGTATTTTATTAATGTGTTCCATCTTCTAAATAGGATAATAACTTCCTGTGGCACCAAGATTGTATATTAAGTAACTCCCTGTATCTTAGCTGTGACATCTGTTCCAACATTCTATTTAGTGTAGTGGCTTGAATATTAACTAACTAAATGTGATTTGACTTGTATTAAGTGTTTAATTCTATTGAACACATGTGTGAGAATTGTGAACTTTGTGAACATTTTAAAAAACTTTTTTTTAGAAAAAAAGACAATGTATTAATTCACAAATTTGTGTTACTATTAAATCTTTCAAATTCATGGGCTTATGAAATTTGATAATATTGGTATAATATGGCTTAAGGTTGTTCTGTTTGAGTTCAGTAAAGAATGTATTTGCTTATACTTAAAAAGTTGAAGAGTCTTATCTATTAAGGATTTTTCAGGGTGTGTGGGGCAAAGCCACTGTGTAGTGGCTCCAGTTGACCTCAGCTTAAAGATCTTTAGAAGCTTGTAAGGATTATCTTTTGGTTTCACAGTTATGGCCTAACGCCTACACACCACTTCTGTTACCTCTAGTACCTATTTTAGAGTCCCTTGGTCTTTGTTTCTCATGTTTACAGTTATTGTAAGAACTTAAGGTCATTAGTCATATGAAGAACGGCTAATTTGTATTGAGCTTAAAAGACATTTGCATAAGATTTTACTTTTGATAAATAATTGCTGTTCTGCTTACAGAATTTTCTTTAAAGAGAGAAGGACAGTGAGAGAGAGAGAGAGAGAGACAGAGAGAATCAATTTTTTTAGGTTTTTTCCCATGGCTTTCGTTACTCTGACACTCAGTGTGTACATGGGTGCTGGGGTCCAAACCAGTGTTCCTGTGAATGCCGGGCAAGCACCGTAATCCCCACGCCACCACTCCAGCCCCTGCTTACAGAATTTTAATCTTGCAAAGAAAGATATAGCTCAACAACGTGTGGTAAGAAAGGATTATTTTAGAAGTATTTCTAACTTTAAAACAAATTTATAATCTTATTAGATAAAACTTCATGTAAGGAATTAAATGGAAATAAGGAGTCAGATGCCCACCCCCAATTAGATGTTAAAAGGGGCACCAAGTTTGGACAGGTTCAGACGCTTGTCTGTATAGTGGGGCTTTAAGGGAGGGAAATGTGGATGCAGCGTTAAGGTGAAGGGGAATGGATCAGGAGAGGCACACTGACAAAGTGAAGAACTCCTGACAGACTGTGCTAGGAACCTGCAGGCCCCAGGGGGCAGATGACCTGGGGGCACAGAGGGGTCAGTGGGAAGAAGGCTGTGATGGACAGTTGAGGCAGCCCACGTGGTCCACTCTTCTAAGGAGTGAAACTGGTGCAAGGGGGTGGGTGGGGAGCAAATAATAAGAAAACCATGTTCCTAGGAATATGAAGGACCCAGTGAATAAGATGTTAAAAGATTGGAGCCAGACCAAGAAGGGAAGAAGTAGTGCGGCAGGAGTGAAGTACAGCCCTCAGGAAGGGGAAGGACCCCTCTTCTTCTGAGATAATAATAAAGCTGTGACATTTAGAGAAATTCTGAGACAGAGAGGAGCGCTTACCATTGGGGAAGTGGACAAGGAAGTAGTCCCATAGAAGAATGCAGCTTCAGGCTGAAGGTACAAAAGTGGGGATTCAGGACAGGGGCAAGAGTGTGGGGGCATTTGTCAGAGGTGAGCCAGGTGTGGGAGTGTAATCCTGTAATCCCAGCAGTTAGGGAGGCTGAGGAAGGAGGTTTGTTGAGTGCAAAGCCAGCCAGAGCAATTTAGCAAAGCCCTAAGCAACTTAGCAAGACCCTGTCTCAAAAAACAAAAACAAAAACAAAAACAGGCTGGGGTTCAGTGTTAAGCACTCCTGGGTTCAATCCCTGGTACCAAAAAAATCAAAGGTAAGCAGTGCCACTCAAAGGCTCAAAGGGACTAATTAAATATTGCATTGTACAGGAGTGATGTGGGGTGAGGTGATCTGGGTCACCTGAGTGAGAAAGATAGATGAGTAATAAATGACATAACTGCCTAAGAATGAGTGTGTATAAATTAATAACCCACGTAAACACACACATGCCGTTTTCAAGCAGGCAATTGGTCAGGCACACAGGCAGAGTAGCTACAAAGACAGTTGCAGCAGGGAAATTCTGCAAGCTGGAAACAGCTGAGCAAGTGATAATTGACTGAATAAGTGATAATTGACTGACCTGCTGTCTCAGGAGACCTGCATGGGCAGCTGGCAGTGGGGGATGACAATCCGATTTACTTATGCTACAGACCACCTGCTCAGGACATGGTGTGCCAGGCACTTCTGGAAATTGGAGAAAGTTGGATTAGGGAGCAGTTAGACCTCTGTATCCTGACAGTAGTGAAATTAAAAGGAGCAAAACTCTTAGCCTTCAAGTGGGGAGCTTAATAGGTAATGCTTGAAAAAAAAATCTAATTTAATCTAAGCATGTTACTTAACAAATAGGGACATAAACACTAAAGAGGAAACTGAAATCAGTTAAAGGGGTGGAATGTGACTGTTTCTGGGGAGGAGGAGTTCCTGACAACTGTTTGGCTTTAAACCATGCATGCGCATGCATACTTTTGATCAAAATAAAAACCAAAGTTAACCTATAAAGGAGGAAGGACTGAAGGGACAGAAGCTGCCACAGGAAAGGAGGTTCCTGGAAATGTGGTCCACACCCAGGAGCTAGTGCTGGAGATGCATGGCCCACAGGGGGTTTGGGAGCAGTCAGGGCAGCCAGGTGTGTGCACCTGCGGGGTGAGAGAGAGCTGGCCCTCTTGTCACAGGGGCATTGGTGCTGCTGTTTGGCGACGACTGTAACCTGGGAGGATTAAGCTCCATACACAAGAAAACGCAGTCTCCATTGTCTGCACAGGGGCATTGGTACTGCTGTTTGGCGACGACTGTAACCTGGGAGGAGTAAGCTCCATACACAAGAAAACGCAGTCTCCATTGTCTGCCAACAGCCTGTTCCTGAAAGCTCTGAGGGATTATCTGGAGAGGCCATGGTTGCCTCATTTCCAAGTGGGACTGAAGAGAGTTTTCTGGATAATGGAAGTTTTAATTACCCTTCATTCTTATCCGTGTAATGGAAAAGTTTTTTTATGATGGAATCCTATACGTCTCTGCTTTCTTAAGTTTGGTTTGCCAAAAATTCTTTGAACTTTTGTGTTGATGACACAAAAGACAAAATCAATTTTATTTAGTTTTTCTTGTGGCTTTCGTTACTCTAGCACTTAGTTGTGTACATGGTCCTGGGGTTCGAACCCACGTTCTCGCGCATGCCAGGCAAGCGCTGTAGCCTCTGAGCCACTGCTCCAGCCCCAACAAGCTGTATTTCGTAATGGCTTGAGTATAGTCACTCTAAAAGATTAGAAAGGGGTTGGGGCTATAGCTTAGCAATAGAGCACTTCCCTGGCATACTCTGACGCCCTGGGTTCAATTCCCAGAACTGTGGGATAGTACACAAGTCATCACATACAGTGTCACACAACACATTAATGGTGCCCATCAACATGAACCCTGAGGGGAGAGTTCCTAGCTTGGAAAGTGAAGAGTGACCCCTCTGAACATGAGACTCTGGGAACCCACAGGCCCCCTTGGGGAACCTAGCAGGTGTCCTCAGATCTGAAATGAGGTAAAGGAGCCCTGGTGATTTCACAGCATCTCTACTCCTGAAGTCGGCATGTTGACTCACCAGTTCCTCTCTTAGGCACTTACTAATTAGCTGGTAATCAGCGAAGCCATGGGAAGTCCTGAGGTTGCATGATCATTAGTGGCCTCTCTTTCTGTCTTCCTTTAAAAGGGACCTTCATCACTAATAAGGGAGCACAGAGGAAATTATCATAAAGGTGAGAACCCATCTAGGGCAAAAAATAGTCTCAGTACCCAACTCAATCCTGCTCTAAGAGTTCCCATCAAGGAAGGCACAATGACGCATACCTGTAATCCCAGCCATGGGGAGTGAGGCAGCCTGGGCAACTTAGCAAGACTCTATCTCAAATTAAATAAGGGCTGGGGGTGTAGCTCAGTGATAGAGCTCTTGCCTAGAATGTGCAAGGCCCGGAATTCAATCCCTAGTACCACAAACAAAACTCCATCAACTTTCATACTAACAATATTTTTTCTGAGTGTTCAAAATATCCTAATGATGTTTATTTAAAATGCAGTTTCTTTATATTACCACCAAAATATCCAGTCTTTGGAGATGAGACTCCGGAATTTTCATTTCAATGAGCATGTTCAGGTTTTAAAAACTTCCTTTTTCCAGGGCAGAGCAGAGCAGGCCCCCTTCCCAGGGCATGCTTAGACTCTGTGTCTCTTTCCTCTGCTCTCAAAGGGACCTAGTTGATTGCTCAGACTCAGACATGTGCTGGCTGCTTGATTGGAGTGACAGCCAAGTTATCTTTCTAGAACAGCAAGCTCCTTCTTTGTAACACAGCTTTGACCAGTGAAATTTACCCTATGTTACAAATGAAGGTGAGAGAAGTTGGGGGCAACCTCCCTGGGGTACTTGTCCTGTGATGACATCCCAAAGCAGTGCTATCTTATCACATCTTCTACCCTCCTTCCTTTATAAACCCATAGACTCTAAAAGATCCCTTTTCATTTAAATAGCAGCTCTCAGGATTGTCTCAGGAGATGCTCTGCTGGGGGTGGTCAGAAGTGACCCTCTCCTTGTAGGCTGTTCTAAACTAGCACTTGCATTGAAAACTGCTTTTTGGTTACTGTTCTTTCCTTTATAATTCCCTATTATAGCTGAGAAGAACTACAATTCAAATATAGTTCACAAACAAAATATATCACCTTTTTCATACAAATACTAGGTTTAAAAGGCTCAAAATATGTAAAACCTAATACATATCCTCAGATCTAAAGTAAATTAGCCTAGATCTCAAAGAATTTTTCAGCTCTCAAATACTGAAGTCCACAAATCATATAATGTAGCATAAATATAGAGGAAATTGTAAAAGGGAATATATAAGGGATCAGGTAAAGGGGGGGAAGCATTCTAAGAATGTTTAACAGTATTTGGAGACAGACCTTCCTCAAACAAGGAATTTGAAGCCACTTTAACTTGTATTCTTTCATTATAAGTCATACTTCTCATAGGGCAATGCCGCATCAATAGCATGTTCACATAGTAAAGAAATAGCAGTCATGCATTTGTGGAATGTGTTCCATGACAAGATATTGCATTAATTACTCATCAGAGGTTAAAAGAAGATAAAAAGGTCTCTGCTCTCATGGAAAATGAGAGGAGTGAGTGACACAGAGAACAGGTACAAATGAAGTGTGGAGGAAGAGGCTCTCGCATAGGTTTTATTGGTGGGGAGGTGGCCCTGAGCTAGGAGCTTGAGGGAATGCAGGATTCCTATATGTTCATTCATGTAAGTTTGCCCATTTTAGGTGGGGAAGGCTTAGAAGTCTTCCTCGTGAAGGTGTGCTATCAGTTCACATGCAACATCTTGTCCTAACCGAAAGGAAGCATTAGATCAGGAAACAGGAGAAGCTAGGGTTGGAATTCAGGTTGGGCCTAATGATGGAAGCCTTCTTATTCAGGGCCAAAGCATTTAAGGTTGATTTTCTAGGCCAACATTTCCCAAAATCTAATCAAGGAGCACTTGTTGTCCTTGTAGGCAAGGAATTTCATCCTCGAATTTCATAACACAGGCACAGTGGTGTGCTGAATATCCTCCAGTTGAGCTCAGCATGTTCCAAACTGATTTCGTTATAAAACTCTCGCTTCAAGTTCTGTCTGTCAATGTCTGGAACACTTCAGGAAACTGCCTTAGGCAGTGGGGCCATGAAATCATTGGGGACCCGCTCAGAGACTCTGATCGACTCATTTTCATCCTGTGTGTCCCATGTATCACTACTGTTCCCAGCAAGAGAATGTGGAGGCCTGAAATGCTGGAGTAGGAAGAAGTTGGTTGTGAAGTCTGTTTCAGGTGTGGCGTGCATGAGATCACAGTAGGTGGTCACGGGGAAACACCTGGTGCATTGTCAGAGAGCCTAAAGTGAACTTGGGATAGAGGTCAGGCATACGGGTAGTAGAAATGGCTGTCATCCAAATGGAAGTACTGCTTGAGGAATGGATCCTCTACAGAAGAAAGGGAAGGGAGGAAATACAGAAAGCCTGGGACACGAGTGAAATTCAGAACAGATTCAGAGCCAAACATCTTCTCCCTCAAAACAGCCTCCCAGCATACCTGATCCCTTACCTGGCTCTACTTTATCTTTTTCTATAACAATCATTATCTTTTAACATACATATAATTAACCTATGTTCATAGATTGTTATCTGTCTTCTTCCAACCAGAACACAAGCCCTGAGGGCAGGACATCTGTTCATCAGATCTTCTAAATGCCAAGAATAGCGGCTGGCACCCAGTACATGTGTTGAGCTGAGCTGAACCCAGGGTGCTGTTGTTACTTGTTCCTTCATGCAGTCTTCAGACATTGGTTAGGTCCTTACTCAGTCTGATCAGAAGCTGGGGGTGCCAAGCAGAACACGCACCCTTCCTTTAGCAGTCCACAGGTGGAGTGCTGGAGAGAAGTGTGAGAGTCCCTCGCTGCCAGGGTGTGTGTGGAGTATGTGTGCCCTTCTCTACTGCCCTGGCCATGCTGCAAAGGCATGGGGGTAGTTGAACTGGGATCAAGACTGGAGTCAAGTTGAGAAAGTGGTTTGTCGAGGAGCCAAGGCAAGTGGGCTCAGGCTACAGGTGGAGGGAAGAGCATGTGCAGGGCAGTAAGGCCCACATTAGCAGCAGAGTAGGAACAGCAGATGTGGCTGGAGGTGCAGGCAAGCGGTTTTAACCAAACATCAGACCAACAAATTGGTGTGTTAAACTGAAGGTAAAGAACTCTGTGGCCAAAACCAGTGTTCTGATGATCATGCTAACAGGCTTTATTGATGAGTTGGATGTGGGGTAGGAGGAAAGAAAAAAGGGAGTAGTAGGACTGGAGATTGGGTAGAAAAGAGGCAGGCACAGATTTGAGAGGGAACATCAAAGGTTTGTTTCTGACAAGTCAGATGCCTCATTGCCTTCCAAGTTAGCATTCACGGACTAGATCTAGACTGGAGGTGTGAATTTGGAAGCCATAGCACGTACTCTTCCAAGCTGGGAGCTGGAGCTCATCTGTTAAGCGGCTCTGGGCAGAGGTCAGGGCCGTGATCCTCTAGTGTTTAGATGCTGGGGAAATGCAAAAGAGTGAGCACAGGAAGTTGAAGTGCAGTGGAAAGAGAAACAGGCTGAGAACTCTGATCCGTGCGTGTAGTGAATGAGTTGTTTCAAGGAAATGCCACTTTTCTCCATCAGATCCAAACAGGATGAGAGCCCTCAGCATTCCATTGCACACAACTCCTGATGGCTGGTGAGGACACAGGGGAAGCTGAGAACTGTCCCATGGGGAGGGCATATAAATTGGGTCTATGCCTCATAAAGTTCATATGGCAGTAATTTTCAGAATTACAAATTACACATATTTCAAACTAACAATTCCATTTTTTAAGAGTTTTGTCTACAGATATGATCACATACTTGGGGAAGAACATATATATAATTTTCTTTATAAATACTGAGAGCAACCTAAATGTTCAACAGAAGGGCCTTGATAATATATATTGTATGATATATCCTTATAAAGGAACATTAAAGATGTAAATGTGTGTGCGCACATGTATTCACATGCTGCACATATGTACATACGTAAGGAAGATCTTACAGACACATACAGGTAAAAGCATAGACTCATGGATTTTGAAAGCAAAGCAGAACATTGGGTGTTGCTTGCTAGTGTTTGTTTTAAAAGGCGGCAGGGGAGAATAGCTGTGTGCTGTGAGCATCTCACTCTCTGGAAGAACACCTAGGAAGAAATAAGAGCAGTTGCCTGAAAGAGAACAAGAGCCCAGGGAGATGGGAAAGGGAGGACAATTCCCTACCTACCTCTTTATACCTTTTAATTTGTTAAGCCATCTGAGTATATACTTGGCTGAAAATTCAAATAAAAAAAGGAAAAGAAAGAACGGTTGACAGGGGTGCAGTGAGGAAGGCCTTGCGTGTCATAGCGGTTGAGCAACTGTGGGAGAGAAGGGAAAGGTTGATGTAAGAGTGGGAATCCAAACAAAAATGCTCTAGGCATACCAAAAGAAACCTGTTTGTCTGTTTACAGTGCTAGGATCAAACCCAGGGCTTTGTGCATGCTACACAAGTACTCTAAAAAAAAAAAAAAAAAAAAAAAGTTACTCTGTGGATGGTTGAAGAGGCCTTTGTGTTTCTCAGTGAATTTAAGGAGGGTCTTGCTAACAGTTCCTGAGATCCCACTCTCAGGAGTCACGTGGCCATGGCAGTTGGGTTCCACAAAGGACTGAGAGTTATGTAGCTTTTGCTCACCTAGATTTTACCCAGATGGAAAATGCTGGCAGAGGAAGGGCACCCTCCGTCATGTAATTCATTGACAAATCGAACTGCTGTGGATTTGGCATCACACGGATCTTGTCATCCATCTGGGTTTCAGGGATATATTTAAGAGACCTGGTTTATCTGTCCCATCTCTTGTGGAATGGAATTTAACAGTTCAAAATCCAGCTTAAAATAATTTGGCTTCCCTTAATGCCAAGATTATTTGGGAAGAAAGCCAAGAAAAAGAAACTACCAACTGCCACAGTTTGGTAGGCATGTCCATATCTCCCCAAGCACATGGGTAAGACAGCCCGGTGCCCGCGGTGCGCTCTCAATCCAGGCCCCTGGAGTCTGGGGTAGTGTAGTTTACAAAGGCCACATATTTAGACAGGTACCTTGTGGGAACTGGAAAAAGCAATCAGATATCCAGATTTTGTTCTCATCACTGGATGATACTATACCATAGTATTTTGTGCAGATCCTGTTAAAGCAAAGTCCTTCTACTACTGATGATGAATTGACCTCTTGAATGAGGTCCCAAGTAAACCTGTATCATGTGGAATTCTGTCTTCCAGAAAATATCTTACTACACCAAATTCAGGGATTTGAAAATAACTTAAAATTATAAATATCTAATTATTATGCCACCATTTTAAAGATTCTGCCTTTTCTTTCTGTTTCCATTTTACAACACAAATATTTTTCAACTGGTTATGTTTGTGGTAAACAGTTTTTTAGGATAGCAAAGTAAATTTTCAGTTGAAAAGCTAATATTAATTATCTCCAATTAAGGGCTGCAACAGTGGCTTGTCAGTGCCAGTCAGTGGCAGTACCTCGCTTGTCCAGCTAGCACTCGAGTTCAAACCCTAGCACCACATACACAAGGAGGTCTTGGAGCAATGAAAGCCACATGAAAAACTAAATAAAAATTATTTCTCTCTTTCTCTCTCTCTCACTGTCCCTCTTTCTTTAAAAAAAAAAAAAGTGATCTCCATTTTAAGATCACTATGTATGTCTCATGACTATGTCTTTAAAATTACATTTGTGGGGCTGGAGCGGTAGCTCAGCAGTTACAGCAGTTGCCTAACAAGCAAGAGGACATGGGTTCAAACCCCAGCACCATGTCAACAACAAAGTATCAGAGCAATAAAAGCCACATGAAAAACTAAATAAAATTGAGTCTCTCTTTCTCTCTCTCTCTCTCTCTCACTGTCCCCCTCTCTCTTTATAAAAAAATAAAAATGAAAATACATTTGTTTCTTAAAAAGCTTAGCTAGGTGCCACATGATGTGTTTTAGATGCGTATTATATAGATTGCTGGAGAAAATCCCAACCAGGATGTTCGATGTCTGGTGAGGAAACAGCTTTCATTTCAGTTGGAAGAGGCAATAACACGTTGGTTCCGCCTTGGCCCCACCTCCCGATCAAAGCAAAAGCTGCCTCTTCGTATCTTTTTTTATTATACGTATTATACTTTTTATTCTTAGGGCTGATTTTCATCTAAGTCTGTTATCTGTAATGGGAAGCAGAGAATTTAACAGAAGTGGAAATTTCTCTCCAGTACTTTCTAGGATAGTTGTAGGCAACTCACTAAGGTTCTGGCTAATTTAATTACATCATCTTGAAGATTTTTGTACTCATCTTTTGATTTGCATAAAACATGATACTTTATCAGCATTACATTTCATTTTTGTCATAAGTTTTAGGCTCCTCAAAGCCCTTCAAAGATTTAAATTATAAAGTAAGTTGAAACAATAATTTAAAATTATGTGAAACAAGCACCTTCATTTCAAATATTGAGACTTTAAATTTTAAAGAAATAACATGGAAAGAGGCAGTATTTGTTGCATAAAAAAATAATAATATGTCTTCATGGGGCCATACCAATTCTTAAAATTTAACACTTAGGTATTAAGCAAAATGATTTGTGCCACCCCACCATAGGTCAAGCCCTAACCTTGCTCTTTGTCACATGGTCTGTATGTTCTAGTCCCTTGAGACCAGAACTGAATTCTCATAGACATCATATGACCTTGGGTTTTCAATTTGGCCTTTCTCTGAAAACCCTACTCTCTTGGTTCTTTTTTTTTTTTTTTCCCTTTGGTACTGGGAATTGAACCCAGAGATACTTAACTACTAAGCCACATCCCAGGTCCTTTTTTAAAATTTATTTTTTATTTTTTATTTATTTTTTTTTTACTTTGAGACAGGATTTCACTAAGTTGTTTAAGGCCTCGATAAGTTGCTGAGGCTGGCCTCAAACTTGCAATCCTCTCATCTCAGCTTACCAAGTTGTTGGGATTACAGGCATGCACCACCGCACCCAGCTACTCCCTTAGTTCTCAAGTTATGTACCACTAAGGAATGTGAGCAAGTTTTCTCTATATTTGATATCCCAGAAGAAAAATAGCCCAGTTCTTTTCCTTAGGAACAGAAACTTGGGGTTATGAAGTCAGAGGAGCCTACTAATAGATTCTTTGCCACAAAACAACCAAGGCTCAAAGGCAGTCTTTCTTTGAAAGGGAAGCCAGGTCCAGCCAGGTCTGTGTGTGAGACACTGATCTTTTGCTGATTTCTGGACTTATTCACCTCTACACATGAACTCATTTTTCTGTGTGTGTCATTGGATTCATGTACTATGCTCACAGCCTTCAAACTTCGATATCTTTAAACACATATATTTTGACTGCTACATAATATAGCACACTGCCATTGTGTCATGCTTGTCAAAAGACTATTTGCCTAGTGAGTGCAGGTTCTCATCTGAGGCCTAGTGAAACTTAAAAAGATTTCCATGTCTTTGCCCAAATTAACTATTTCCTCTTGTCTTGTTTGAGCACCATGGTTAAAGAATCAAGGAATCCTAGTTCTTTCCCCTCCTCTTTAACAGGTACCCTCAGATGTTACATTTTTACCTTTAAAGAAAACACGGGTGAGACTGTCCTTGTTTGAGACTTCAATAATGCCATTTAGTTCAAATCAAACTAGTATGTGGGACATAGACTAATAGAAAAGAATATGATTAATTTGCTAAACATTTAGCTGCAAGATAATGAGAACAACTATACATGACTCTAAAATATTCAAATTCATGATAAAAATGTTCTGGCATAGTATTTAGAAGGTACTGGAAACAAAGAGGGAAATAGATCTTGTTCCTGAGAGCACGCCCTGTGTCTCATTCCTCCTCATTATTGGCCTGGTTTCTCTTTCTGAACCTGAAGATTGCTTTCACAGTGGGAGTTCTTATCACTGTCACTACCCCGCAGCAGCAGCAGCACATGATGTTCCTGTTACTTTCCCCATGTCTGCCTGCTAGCTTTCAAGTCTTCAGGCAGGGCTTGGGCCATGTAAGCTGAAAGCTGCGTTCTGTAAGGACAGTAGGACTTTCTTACCTTAAACTCATAGTTTTGAAACTTTAATATTGATTTTGCAGATGATCTTCACAAAAGAAATTTTCTCTGGATCAATAAAATTCCAGTTATTTTCAGAACTGTGCAGATTTTTCTGAGCCGTGATTCATCAATAAAAATTACTTATGCTTTAGAGCTGGAAAACTCTGTTTCAGCCCCTAATGCTGCAGACAAAGAAAATAGGCCCTTTCCTGGTGTGTACACCGCATGGGGAAAGCCCTCAGAGGTGTCCGCTGAAGGAGTGTCAGCAGCTCTGCTGTGTTCTGGCCTTCTCAGGAGAAGGAACTACTTCTTTTAGTTTCTAAAATCCTTTTAGGAACTACTGCTCCACTTGACAAATATTATCAAGAGGCCACTTATGACGGCTGCTGCTGTGCACTGCATCCCAGACCTTCCCTAGTGGAGGGACTATCACTCTAAACTTTTGGCAACATAGACAGGCGATAAAAAGATCCATTGATAATGGGCAAACCTAGAATGTGCAAAAATGTTAGGTATTTGCTTGGTGTAAATGCAAAGGAGCAATTTCATGCCAAGGATTCCTAGCATAGTTAATAAGAAGGAAGGAGGTAGAACTCTCTTCTGTAGGCTGGCCAAGGAAAGAGCCACTAAAGGGGCCAGGTTTTGTTTCTGAACAGACTAACACCAGGCTTAGGCATCCAGGGCCCCAGCACTCGTAGTGGCGACTGAGCAGCTCTGGCTGGCTGCTTGTTTGTTGAGGATAGGAGCTAAACAGAGAGCCTTCCCTAATCACAGTTCAGCATCCTTACTGGTTCACTTAGGACACCATGGTTAGCAAAGAATGAACGCAGGGAATGACAAAGGATTCCATCTTGCCTACTACATAACTTTCTAATATCCTCGCTTATGATTTTGCAATAGGTGTAAAGGGCATTCAGTTCTATCATAGAAGAGATTTATTATTTTTCTTGTTTGCTGTCTATTCACATAACACAGGATACAGGTTTTCAGACATTTAAATTTGTCTAATTTATAGCCGGACATGCTGGCACATGCCTGTAATCACAGCGACTTGAGAGGCTGAGACAGGAGAATCTCAAGTTCAAAGCCAGCCTCAGCAACTTAGTGAGGTCCTAAGCAACTTAGTGAGACCTTGTCTCAAAATAAAATATGAAAAATGACTCAGAATGTGGCTCAGAGGTTAAGTGTTCCTGAGTTCAATCCCTGGTACCAAAACAATAAATACATACATACATACATACATACATACATACAAACTTGTCTGTTACCTTTTCATTTGTTTTAAGATTTTAAGATAGATTGATGAATTGATTTGATTGATTTATATTGGGGGTTGAACCCAGGGGCACTTTACCATTGAGCCACATCCCCAGCACTTTTTATTTTTTATTGTGTTTTGAGACTCTCCTCACTAAGTTTCTGTGGCTGTCTTTGAGCTTGTTATCTTCCTGCCTCAGCCTCCTGAGTTGCTGGGATTATAGGTGTGGGCTACTATGCCTGGCTTCAGCATTGATTTTTAAAAACCAAGTGATTGTTATGTATTTTAATGTCATCATTGGAATGTTATCACCATCTTTACTAATGCCTCTAAACTCAACCATTATGTTCCAGAGTATAATTTTAAAGTGTTCTTTATGCAAGGTTTATGCTGATAATATAAGCAGTAGTTCCCATTCCCATTTTGCTGGACATGCTTCTAGAATCTATAGGTTTTTATAAAGTGCTTGTCATATTTAAGTAATGGGTTTTAATGGAACTCGGCATAGCATATGATCAAATGACCCATGCATAGTGTGTGTTATCAGTAAATGCTAGTGGCCTATCAATTGGTGTTATTACTTCAAGAATCAAGAATCGCTTTCATCGAAAATAAACAATAATAGATGCTGGAGGGCCTGTGGAGAGATAGGCACACTAGCACACTGTTGGTGGAGCTGCAGACTGGTACAGCCCCTCTGGAAAGCAGTGTGGAGAATCCTCAAAAAACTAGGGATGAACCCTCCATATGATCCTGCTGTTCTACTCCTGGGAATCTTTCCAGGGGATTTAGAATCAGCACATTATAGTGACACAGCAATATCTATGTTCATAGCAGCTCTATTTACTATTGCTAGACTATGGAAACAACCCAGATGTCCCTTACTGGATGAATGGATCCAAAAACTGTGGTACATGTATAGCATGGAATTTTACACGGCAATTAGAAACAATGATATTGCAGCCTTTGAAGGTAAATGGATGGCTGTGGAAGAAATTATGCTGAGTAAAATCAGCTTAACCCAGAGAACCAAGGGTCGAATGTCTCCACTCATCTGTGGAGGCTGGAACTAGACCCTGGCCATTGAGAAAGGTGGTCTATTATCATGTGTTAGGTCCAGATAAGGTGTAATGTTATACAACCTAACACTTTTTTAGAGATATTGTGGGAAGGGGAAGGGAGGGATAAGGATGGGTAATTGGGGGGGCACTCTTGGGGGTAAATCTAATCTCCAGAATCTATATACATTTTATATTATTTTGTTAAAAACTTGTATGGTTGTTCAAAAAATAAAATTCTCAATAAAAAAAAAGAATTAAAAAAAAAGAATCGCTTTCATCATCCAAAATGACAAGATCTTTTTCATCTCAATATTACGGATATTGACTACTAATTACAGAAACAGAAATGTTCTAAAAATTGCAAATGGCAAAGAAATCTCAAGTAGTAGGTTAGTTTTTCCTTTTGAAGAAGACATTCCTCCTTAAGTTTCATGTAGAATCCTTTTATTTTTATTTTCTTCTTTTTTTTAAAGAGAGAGAGGGAGAGAATGAGAGAGAAAAATAGAATCAAGTTTTTTAATTTATTTTTCATCTGGTCTCCATTTCTCTGATACCAAGTTCTGCACGTGGTGTTGAGTTTGAACCTGGGCCCTTGTGCATGCCACGCAAGTGCTCCAATGGCTGAGCCATTGCTCTAACCCATTATAGTCCTTTTAGATAAAAGTGAAATAAGAAAACAGAACAAATCTTGTGCAAATAATTTGGAAATGAACACGTGAATGAGGAAGTCACTAGAAATGAAAACAGTAGCCTTGTTTCCTCCCTCCCTCCCTCCTTTCCACCTTTTCTCGCCCTCCTTCTGTAGGGCTGGCTCAGTGGACAGGCTGGAGATTTCTCAATCGGTAATTCACTGCACATGCTCCCCATCCTCATCATGGCTTCCAGGGTCTCAGTCCCCTCTCTTCACTCTGAGGAAACATTCCTCAGAGTGGTCCCTAGCCTTTGTGTTAAATATCACCCTAGACCTCCTGAACCAGAATTCCCTAAGAGGCAGAGGGCCTACATTTTCAACATGTACCTCCAGCGAGCCTGCTGTATGCTGAGGTCTCTGCGACTTCCCTGTGAAGCCTGTCCCCATTACCCTCTGACAGCTACCCTACCACATAGCTACAAGTACAGCCATATGCTCTGAATTCTCTGGATTACTATAGCGGCTTCCCCTCTGCTTATTCGTCCACAGTCACAGATTCACACCTGCTCACCCCCACCAGGGTTCTTCCCAGCACTGGTTACCCCCACCCTGGTCCCCACAACTTTAATTAAAGGACAAGGAATTCTATAGCAAGACAACTGGGCTCCTTTGGAGGTGGCTGGGTGACTTTTACTTCATCTGGTTTTTGCCAGTTACTTTAAGACTTACTCCACTCTTTAAGCAGAATAATATGGTTTACAGAAGAAGAAGACATTCTGCTTTTAAATTTCTTAATCAGGTAAGGACTTTTTATTGGGCTGATTCTTTGCTGTAAATAATTTAGAACAACAGGGAGAAGATGACTTAACTCCAACCCAGACAAGTTCTTTATATTTGCTCTCGATGTAAAGACCCCAGAAGACCTTTCGTGATATATTAGAGATTTCCTGGTAATTTAGTATCAAGAGATAATAATTTACATCTTAGATACATTACTGAATGATTCAGTTCAAATACAAACCTCAATTCTTTCTACCTTTGCATTCCCTTAGCACTGGGCCAGCACCTGTCCAATAGCCCTTACACTGTTCTGCCTCACAGCACAGTTATTTCACACCAGAATCACACCATGAGCTCCTATTAAGGGATCAGATGCTTTTGTCTAGAAATAATGTTTGGTGGTTGGAAAATCTAGGGCACTGGGCTCAAGATTCAGTTCCTTCTTCACCATTTCCTTGGAAAGTTCTGCAGACTGTCCCCATATTCCCTGCACAGTACATGTGAGTGCCTGGCCAGTTGCCCAGTGCTTCCTGGTGTATCCTTGACCCTTCCACTGGACTTTGTATGTCACAGTGGGCAGAGAAAGGTAAGATCCTGTTGTGCAGGCCAGGGTGAGAAACCTTTTCTTTCCTTAAAAAATAAAATCAGCATATGCTTCCAGTCAGTGGATTAGCTGAATCCAAGTCACTAGATTTGCAAAGATCAACGTCCAAGATAAAAATAAAGTCATCCTTTTAAGAAATAGATGTATTAGCCAGAAAATCAAGTAACGAAATAAATAACAGTGGGACCTAGTCTTGGTCACTTTTTAAAATTCTGGGTTTTGTCTAACATATATTTTCTAGCATTCAATTTGTCCCTTTTTTCATGCCTAGTTTGTTTTATTATTATTCCTTTTGTTTTTGCAGTGCCTTGTGTCTGCTAGGCAAGTTCTCTCTCACTGAACTACGCTCCCCCATCTTCCCATTATTAAAAGAGCTTCATTAATAATACACTTTGCACTTCCCTGTGAAGATTTATTGGACTACAGATATTTTAAGAGGGGTGAAGTAAGAGGGAAGTATCTCATCTCTCTTTTTAATAGATATGTAAAATATGAGCTTTTTAGATAGCAGGCACATATATATAGCCACTCTTGCTTTATATGTGTATACATACACATACATATACATACATACACATACATACATATATATATACACACGTTTCTACATTTCTTCCTCATCAGTATCCTTTTTAAAATCATCTTAGTCATGTTTTTTCTTCAAGTCCCCAATCCTTTTCAAGGCATCCTGTCCTTGTACTGCCTCTGGCCCTGGTTCTATCTGTCTTCTTAATTTTCTTAAAGCTGATTTCTTAAAATCTAGTGTACCTGAGTGTTTGAGCTCAGCACTCTCTTCTTCCATCCTTCCATTCTTTTTTTTTCCATCCTTCCATTCTTATATTATCTATAGGTTCTTATTTGCTAGTTGGAATTAAGCTCAGTGTAGCAGTTCCTGTCATTGCTCATTACCTTACAGCTGAGGACACGTTCAGTAAGATAACATAAACTGTCAGCCCCTGGCAGGATGAGGCTTCCAGCCAGATACCTGGTAGTTGAACAAAATCTCTTTATTGTTCTGTTATGCCTGTGTGCCAGTTTTAGAACACGTAACAAGAGAATATCATGAATGGGCCATATCCAGTCAGGAATTGTAATCTATGTCCCTACGTTAATGTCACTTTCCTGTCTCTTCCCAATTTCTTTTCCTATGCGCCATGCCATCCTTGGAGTTGTGTTTCTTCTTGTTCACTGAGTGCTACTCCCCCGCCACTTCTATTCTGTCTTCCCTTTCCTGGATTCTAGTCACGGATTCTATCCACCAAGTCTCAGCTTTGCTTATGAGACCTTGGTGCCTCCTGACTGACAGAAGTATAAACATTATGAGCATTAAGGATCATATTTGGAAATCCAGATCTCTTGCAGAACAGTATTAAGATTTAACAGAAGAACCAGCACATCAGTGCCTTATCAGGGACCCAGCTGATGGATCTGAGTCACCTCAGCCCAATCTAGGGAGTCTCCCACGCATGCAGAGAGGGAGAGGGAGAGGGAGGGAGTGTGTGGTTTGATGCTCCAGCAAAACCCATGAATTTTAGAACATGATCGCTGCTTATTAGTGGTGATTGTTCTCAATTTTACTTTTCGTTTTTCTTCAGTCTGTTAAGCCAAGCGTTTACAGTGAAAGGAGGAACAAGGCACAGGGGATGCAACTGCCATCTGAGCTGGGTCACCCGCATTGGGGTGGAGGGGGGTTAGTCAGTCAAGTTGGGATGCTCTCAGGTACCATCCTTAACAAAAGAAAAGCCAGAGAAAAGGAGAGCAGTCGCTGCTAGCTCCCTAGATACTAGAGTGAACTTTACTCATTATTTGAGTAAGGCAGTGAGGTTCACATGCCTTATTAGTGTGACAGGAAGTTGGACCATAATTCCTATTAGGTGAAGGAGAAAACAGATTAGGAAAAAAAATTGGCAGCTTTTACATTTATCACATGTATATCAACTTTTTCTTGATTTTTTTCAGATGCTAAGGAATAAAGTTGCATAGAAAAGGAATTAGAAAAGGGAATGTATAAGCAAAAGTGTCAAAAGACTACAGAAAAGGTCTTGTAAAATCTACAGCAGTTGTTCATGATATGTAATAGAAAAGATTTGAAACAACTCAACATCCATCCATCTATGCATAAACAACAGCTCATCCACACAGTGGAATCTCTGAAGCAGTTAGAAAAAGAATGAGCCAGAGCTCTCTACTCTGACATGAGTGATCTCCATTGTTCAGTAATATGAGGAAAAAAGCCAAGACAGAACGAGGCATGCAGCATGCTACGTTTTGTGTAAGGGAGGATTCTGAAAATGTATATACATTTGCTTCTGTTTGCAAGGACTACAATGGGAAGATAAATTTAGAAAATACAAGAGGAGGAGGGATCAAGATAGAGACCAGGAAGGAAGCAGGACTTATCCAAATACACCTTGATGCATAGTTCAGCTTTGGAATCATGTCAAGTTTTGACATAATCATAAGACAAATTACATCCAAAAAAGTGCATGTGTGTACACGTGCGCACGCACACGCGCACACACACACACACACACACACACACACAAAGACCTAATCAAACCTAACTGTTACTGACCTAACCACAGTATTCCAACTGACCTTAGAACATAATATTTTTACTGGTATGCTCAATAAGATATAGTCTAAGGGCACACATAGAAAAATGCTGGGAGTTTTAAGTGGATCTGGCAATGTACTACTTATGTTGGTATGGTTAGGAATTAAGACTTTTTTCCACAAGAGAAAAAAAATAAGCATAATATTTTAAGACATTTTAAAGCCCTGGATTAAATTTTAAGTATTAGTAAGATCTTTGCTTTAAAAAAGATACATGTGAGCTAGATCTGTCTAGTGAAAAGGCCTTAGAAAACAATAGAAATGTAGTTAACACTGAGCGCCCTGATTTCAGAGGAGAGGGTGTCTGGTGTCTTTCCCACCCTGACCCCATGCATGTGTATCGTGCATACAGTTTCCTTGGGGAGTAGCTAGCTCAGGCCTGAAGTGGCATTCTAGATAGGTGAGTCTAGAATCCCTTGTTCCAGAGCAAGGAAGGTATCAGAGGCTAATTGGACATTTCAGAAGGGTGAGGGAACCAGTTTGAAAGATTTCTACTGGTCAAGGATGGAATGATTGACTAAGGAAATATGCAAAAGAAAAAACCGAGAAACTTTGATTTACAATGACTACAAGTAAAAGGACCGTTATAACCCCCCGTCCTTAGACTATTTTGAAGGATGCTAGGGAATATTCATTTGATTAGGTAAAGTTTCATAATATAAATACAAAGTTTACACTCACATCCTTCTCCCTGTCCTTTCCCCTTTACAATAGGTTTGGTATCTTAATGCCTGTTGACCCTTACTGTGATGGGAAGGCCTTGACTTTGCATTCTTTGCATCCTCAGTAGCATTATGTTCTCAGTAGAGTTGAAATCTGCCTTCCAAGACTTCGGACACCTGGATTCCAGTCCCTGCCCCTCTTCCTGCTCACTGGACTGCTTTCCTTTCTGCAGCTGAGTCTATCTTCTCTAAAATACAATCATGCAATTATGATCATATTTCCTTTCACCCTTCAGAACTGTGAGGAGCAATCACTGATCTCAAAGATCCCTTCCACCTTACTGGTACCATGAATTTTCAGTGTTTCCTACCTATTATTACATTCTCAAATGGGCACATTTGTGGAATTGCATTGGATATTGGAATTGTTCTAGCTCTGTCTAGAAAAAAATTCGTATTGCTGGGTTTTGACCACAGACCAAATGGGTCAGTAACGTACTCTGTTTTGTTTCTTTCAGCCATGGAATTCCATGAACACTTGCACAGCATAGGCACCAAGGAGGGTCTGAAGGAACGAAAACTACAGAAAGCAGTGGAGAGCTTCACCTGGAACATCACCATCTTGAAGGTATCTGCAGAGTCCTCTCTGAGGGCTTGCATCTGTTAGGAAAACATTCCCTGTGTTGTGTGCTGCCAGCCTTTGCGGCTATAGCATAGTCGCGGAAATCAGGGGAAGAACTCTGCTCTCTGCACAGTCTGCGGACACAGTGGCTTGCCATTGGGGCGCAGAGGGAGCAAATAAGGTGCTCACCGTGTGTTCTGGTAGAGAAAGGCCTCATTTTATCCTGGAAGCTAATTTTAAAGTTCATAAATGCCTGTTGGTATATGTGAAGTGGTAAATATTGATCACAGAGGATTGATTGGGGAATTAAAGATTCTAGTCACTCAAATCACTCAAATGTCATTTTGCACTTTAAAGTATAATCACAGCTTTAATGTTTATGTGAACTCAGAAAAAAAGAAGTATGTGGAGTATAATCCAAGGAGTGGAGTACAATCCAAGGAAATCCCTAAAGGAATTGCCACTTGAAAGAAGTTTTCCTTTAAGAAAGGAAGCTGCTGTGACTCTCTCATCTCTCTCAGCATGGCTGCTTTTAAAAATTAACTTGTATTACTTTTATTGTAAAAATAATACATTTGCATTATAGAAATTGTCAAAAGACCAATAAGCAAAGGTACACATAATCCCAGAATCCGGAGGCAGTTAGTATGGGCTTTCTGCTATGCATCTTTCCAGTTTTTTTTCCTATGCTATATGTAATGTGATATGATTTTTAAAATAAATGCAGTGTACATACACTACATTTAAACATTTTTAAACATTTTTTAGTTTTATCCCATTGTTTCTTACTGTCTTCCCAGTATTTGGGGACATGCATAATAATAATACAGGACAAGGGCTGGAGCCATGGCTCTGCGGTTACAGCAGTTACAACGCTGGCCAGGCGTGCGCAAGTACGCGAGTTCACACTCCAGCACCATGTACAACAATGTCTTGGAGCAACAAAAGCCACGTGAAAAACTAAATAAAATTGATTCTTTCTTTCTCTCACTGTCCCTCTCTCTTTAAAAAAAAAAAAGAAAGAAAAGAAAAAAATACAGGACAGTTATTTCATCCTGGATCTTGGACAACTAAATGTAAAATTGCTTTTTGGAATTTACCCTCCAAACTTTATGCTCAGTTGAACTTGAGACTGTAAAGACATTATCATAGCTGCCTCTATTAGTTTCCTCACCACCCCTCCAGTGAACAGATCCATCCCTGCTGCTCAAAGCAGTTTTCTGATTTGAGTCAATAAAAGGCCCCTTCCAGAGCTAGCCAGCTTGCATTTTATCATCTTAAACCCCTACTCATTTTTATAATTAAAATCATTTTCTTGACTTCTTCAAGCACTTCACTTCCTACACTTGTACTTTATATATATAAAATCTAGATCTTTTGCTTAGAATTTAATTCTGATGGTTTGCAGTCCTGTAAACTGCACACACAAGAATTTACAATGAAAAGGGATTTGGCGTTACAATTTGCTGACTCACCCCCTTTTGGGGTGGAGAATATACCACACATTTCCTGCAAACCTCAGGAAAAAATAGCACAGGACTTCAAGTCCTGTGGTAGGAACAAATGCTTATTTTCCTTCTGTTTTATATAGGCAAGTATAGACCTAGGACCAACTTTCCTTGCTCCTCAAGTGTGGTCCTGGAACCAGCAGCCTCCCGCCCCTGGGGAGCTTGCTGAAGGCTGGCTGGGATGAATTGACAGCAGGGATCTGCTGGGGGAAAGGTGTATGCATTCCCTTCCTGTGCAGGGGACAGCCATGGGAACGTGATTACCCAGTAACCCAGTGAGGACCAGATGCATGCACACTCTTCTTCATAGGGGAGAGGGGACAATTTCAAGGTGTGCTAAATGATTTTAGGTGAATAAATGGGCCCAGTGTTCAGACAACAGTTAGTAAAAGGTTCTCTTTGAGAATTAAATGAGCCCAGGAGATAGAAACTGGTGCCAAAGTCTGCCCAGCATGGTTGCATTCTTTAGTCTTTCTTCCAGCAGATATGAGTTTAGTTTGTGAAAACTCAGGGAAGGGACCAAAAGTAGTTATTTTATTCTTTGGAGAGTGTGGTCCTTAGGCAGATCTGACATATCAGAGTAAAGCCTCTTGCAGCATCTGCTGCTAAGGGCTGTCAGTTTAAAATAATCAGCATAGCAGGGTGTTCTATTTAGGGGTGAGATGCCCCACACTCCTTCATCAGAAATGCAGAATCACAGGTCCCACCCCAAACCTGCTGAATTGCAGTCTGCTTTTTCACAAGATCCTCAGGTATTTCTCAGGCTTATTAAGGTTTGAGAAGCAATTGGTTAAGAGGCACTGAAAATGAGAGGCTGGTCAACATACTAATAAAAACACCAACGTAAACTAATGTGCCATATTTTTAAAGTAGGCAGTTGAACCAAATTGCTACCAGAGAAACTTTTGAATTATGTCCAGAAGAGAGAATTAAAAACTCAGACCTGTGATCATATGGGAGAAATGTGCAGCATAGGGTAATAGGACTTCTAGATTTTTCCAGGATATTTGCTACAGGTGGCATTTGAGAATGGGTAGGAATTGGAGAGAGCTATGTGTCCTTCCCATATGATGGAAGGGCTTTTCCAAACATTTCTGTATCTCAAAAGTTTAAACTCTCTTTAGAAGAGTGAGTGCTCATGGGGTCTAAAGCAGGAGTTGGATCCAAGTTGAATTGCTAGCATTTTCTTGGGAGTGGAATGGCCTGAGTTCCTCCCTCCACCTTTTCTTTGCAGGGAACTTGGAGAAATGACAGCCCCCTGGGACTACAGGTGTTCTTTCCTGGTGGCACAGAGGCTTAGGCAGAGTTTCAGTTGACCCCAGATATGAAACGGGAGAACAGGAAGCCGTGCTGAGGGAGCACTGGCACAGCAAGGCCAGGAGTGGGTGCTGAAAAATGCACTCTTCTGAGCCCCACACTTACTGGAACCCAGGAATTTGCCTATTTCACAAGTTTCTCGGGAGATTCTAAGATACCCTTAAAAAAAATTGAGTACAGTTGCTATAGAATCTTTCCTTCTTTATGACCCCATTCAGCTGAATCACAAAGGAGGAAGGGTGGCTGTGTTAGTCTGCTTTTTCACTGTGACAAAACACCTGAAAAAAACAGCAAAGGAAAGATTCATTTTGGCCTATAGTTTCAAAGGTTTCCATTGGTTCTCAGCTGGCTCCCTTGCGCTGGGTGTGAGGTGAGGCAGAACACTGTGGTGGAAGGGCATGGCAGAGGAAAGCTGCTCAGCTCCTGACATCCAGGAGGCCAGGAGAAGGGGCTGAGGAAGTGCCGCGTTCGACCGGCGAAAAGCGGCAATAACGACACATACACGCTTGTTGCTTGCTAAGATCTCTCGTGTGCTCTCTCTTTATTCAGGAAGTTACACTGTTTATATAGGGCAGGTAACCCAATCAGTAGGTCGTTGCTACGAGGAAGAAAACTCTGCTGCCGGCTCCTATTGGTTGTCTCTAGGTGGTCAGATATTGCAAGCATACGAACCAGGAACAGCACGAGGTCAGCTGACTTGGCTTGGCCAGCTGCCAGCCGCCATCTTAAAGCTGCCTGCGTGGCGTGGGCCCCGGGTGCCGCCCGCCACAGGAAGGAGTTGGGAAAAGCAGATAGTCTTCAGGGCACATTCTCAAGGACCCACTCCATTCAACGAGGTCCTACCTCCTACAGTTTCTAGCATCTTCTAGTAGTACATTCAGCTATGAATCCATCAATGCATTAATCCTTTGAAGAGCTTGGAGTCCTGGTTGGTAATACAGCTGCTTCCCAAAGGCCCCACCTCTGACTGTTGTACTGGGGACCAAGCCTTCAGCACATGAGCCTTTGGGGGACATTCCTGATCCAAACTATACAATGAACAAGCATCTCAAGATGTAGAACTGTCAGTCCTGGGCACAACGGGGACCTTTGGTCACCCTAAGAGGAGGTGCCCTGTCAGGAAGAAAGTCCTTAGGTCTAAGGATGATAAAAAGCACTGATCTATTTTTATAAATGCAGTTTCATTATAAAAAATTGTTCTAATGTAGAGAAGATAAAAGTTTTGAAATTACCTCAGATCTCCCCTCTGATTGAAACCTTTTCTGAGCATGAGTGACCCTATTCCAGGAACCTTTCATAGGCATAGGTGTGCATGGATCTTTGCATGGATGCAGATGTATCCTAACTGAGTCACACGATTTTTCACAATGTTGACATCTTTGACATTGGTATGTATTTCATAGTCCCTGACATCTTTGCATTGTCAATGTTATATCAGCAGTGGCGTTTCTTTCTTGGTGGAATATAAAATGCCATACATCTCACAAGCGTCTCAGATATGAAGGAAGGTATAAGGTAGGTCGATGGATAAAATTCTATTACTGCTCCTTTTAATTTTTAAAAAATGTTCTGTCATCTTAACAGAAGAAAAGGAGACCATAAAAAGGCTAAATGAGCTGCTTAGTCTCTGAAAGGTATTTCCTGAAAGATCCCTCTGAGTGCTTTCCTGCGGCTGAAGAGAAGAACAGGGGAAAGGTTGAGCTCAGCTGGTTCTTAGACATGCTTCTTTTTGGGTTTGGGTCCTGCTTTCTCTTCTCAGAGCTTCTAAAGCATCCTGTTCCAGGGTTTCTGCTTTATAACAGGGAGGTACCATCCATCCCCACAACCTTCCAGGTGCTGGTTTGATCCTGCCCTCAGCATAGTCAGCATCTTCCTTTTTCTTTGCAAATCTTATTGAGGTATAATTTGCATAAAATAAAATTTACCAATTTTAAGCATACATTCAATGATGTACGATATATATAGTCATGCAGTCAACACCAAAGTTCCTTTGTACCCTGTTGTAATAAAATCCTCTGTGTTGGCAACCACTGATCTGATTTCTTTCTATATATTTTCACCTGTGCCAGAATGCCATATAAATGAAATTATATAGAATGTGGTCTTTAGTGCATGACTTCTTTCATTTAGCATAATGCTTTTGAGGTTCATCCAAGTTGTTTATGTTTTAGTAATCCATTCCTTTTTATTGCTGAGTAGTATTCCAGGTTCATGGCCGTGGCACACTTTGTTTATACATGTACCATGTACCAGTTGATGGCCACTTGGGTTGTCTCCAGTTTCAAGCTATTATGAACAAAGCTGCAATGAACAGTCACATACAAGTCTTTGTATGGACATGTGTCCTTATTCTTGAGTGGAATTGCTGGATCATATAGTAAGTTTACGTCAGACTTTATAAGAAACTGCCAAACTGCTACACACGCGCGCGCGCACACATACACACACACACACACACACACACACCACTTTCTTTTTGCATTCATTCCTCTCAGCATTGTTCTGAGAGTTTAGATTACGTGGAACATCCTTGTTGACACTTAGAATAATTGGTTTAGCTATTGTACTGTATGACAGTTGAACAACTGTGTGTGTGTGTGTTTTAAAAAATTACGATGGATCTTGATGTGGTTTTCTTTATGTTTTCTTCCGCTTGGAATTTGTTAAAATTCTTGAATATATGGATTTATGATTTTCAGTAAATTTGGAAAATTTCAGCCATTATTCCCTCCTTCTACAAATCCAATTATACATATATGCTGCTTGACATTGTTCCATGACACACAGATGATTATTCATATTTTTAAAAGGTGTTTTCTGTGTTTAAAAAAAATTTGGTAGTTTTTACCATGTCACCAAGTAATATTGCTGCCTTCTAAATTATCTAATATGTCATTGATCCTATCCCATGTATCTTATGTCGGATTTCCTGAGCTGCTCTTCTTTATACTTCATATCCTCTGCCTTCTGGAACATGTGTTATGTATTTACAATAGCTGTCTCAGAGCTACCTCCTCTCCCCGACTTGCACCTCAAACCCCAGCCACCCTGGCCTCCCTGAACTCCAGCCTCTGGCCCCTCAGCCTGCGGGGCTGCTGGGCCCGGGGCTGCACCCTTCCGCACTGCACCTGGGAACTGCACTAAGTCTGCGACAGTCGTCTCCTCCTCCTCCTCCTCCTCCTCCTCCTTCCTCCCTTCTTCTTCTTCTTTCTTCTTCTTCTTCTTCTTCTTCTTCTTCTTCTTCTTCTTCTTCTTCTTCTTCTTCTTCTTCTTCTTCTTCCTTCTTTCTTCTTTCTTCTTTCTTCTTCTTTCTTCTTTCTTCTTCTTCTTCTTTTTTTTAAAGAGGAGGGCCAGTGAGAGATAGAAAGAGAGAATCAATTTTATTTTAGTTTTTCATGTGGCTTTTGTTGCTCTAACACTTCATTGTGTACTGTGCGTCCCTCGCACATGCAAGGCTAGTGCTGACACTGCTGAGCCACCACTCCAGCCCCCTGCAGCACACTTGATGCCCCTTCTGTCAGGTGTCACTCTCCCGTGCTCTCTGGAAGTTGTTGTTTCCGGTTTTCTGATTCTGTCAGCCTTGTACCTAACTTTTCCAGTGTTATTTTCTTCCCTTCATCTGTCTCATCCTGTCTTCTGCTACTCCATCAAACAGAGGAAAAGGAAAGTTCCCCCACTCTGTTTGTATCTCTCTAGTTAGGTTGAGAGTTAGAATCTTCTGGGTTTTCGTGACATGCCAGTGTAGCCACTGTATTTTAAAAGTTTTTAAAATTCTGATAGACCTTTTCCAAGTTTGGTTGCTGCTGTTTTATATTGGGTTTGTTTTTGTCAGTTCTGCTGTTTGGATGCATTTCCTTGGGAATGTGGGATGGGGACTCTAATGTACTTCTGTCCCGCCAGCATCATCACAGAGCTCCTCTGCTTTTGTTTTCCATTTGCTAAAACATTCACTGTATTGTACCATGTTCATTCATTGCCATTCCTAAGATGGTAGGCCCTCATGGAAGAGTACAGTTTTCACAGGTCTATTTGGTTACCAGGAGCAAAGACTCACGTAGAGCAGCTCCTGGTGGAGGGGCAAGAAATGCTGGCTTACCCAAGGCCATGAGGACAGGGACCTCTGGGAAGTCTGAGATCAGAATCTGCAGTCCAGCTTCCTGCTGTTAGAAAGCTGTGAGAACCCCAGCGGCCCCAGAGCTGTTCTGTGGCCAGTGTTCTGCCTGCCTGTGTCTGCTCCCAGCCCACGTGTCCTCCTCAGGCCGTTTCTACTGCTTTGTCTTGCCTTGGCCTGGCTCTGATTGTGTCCTATCAGCTTGTATTTCAAATGCTCTAACTATTTGTTTTTCCCAATTCAGTCAGCCCAGCCTGTTAGCTCCAGCCTAGCGGTTTTAAGGTCTGTAAGCCTTCTCTTGAATCAGGGCTCCTTGAATCAGACTCTCTCCCCCAACTCGATACACTGTCCAGGAGGGTCTTGTGTAGCACAGACCCATGAGTGGCTATTTCAGTCATGTGGCACAATTCTGTGGAAGCTCAGCTGGGTGTGGAACAGGCTTCACACACATGGCTGGCATCTCATCTGAGGCAGCTGGGTTTTCATAGCCTCTGTATCCCTTCTTAAAGTAAGTTGAACACAGCCCAAGCCAGCTCTCCCCACCCTGTCACTCTGCCCTCAGAAACCGGACCAGCAAGGAAACCCTGAAAGTAATTAGAGATTTGTTCTCTTCAGGAGCATAAGACTTCTGCCAAAAATGAATCAATAAACCAGATGGTGTTGATCCTGACATTGATCTTGATTTTCATTTTTACCCAAGGTGCAGTGCTTACCTTGAAGACTGGCATTTGTTTCCTTTATGAAAATTACTGTGATGGTCCATGGACCTACTGCATTTTCTTTTTCTCAGTCTTATTGACACTCACATTTTAGTTATTTCATTTATTATAGGTGATGTACTATGTTGCCAGTTTTCCTGAAAAGCTGTAATTGAATGAAAGCCATTTCTCTTTTTAGTGCTTGAACACTGAGTAGTTCAGAAAATCAAACTACAGTGGTGTTCATCATTAGGCAGGCTGTTCTTCCTGGTCCATCTAAAGCACATTAAAACCTCAGGCAGTTGGATCCCACCAATGTGGAATTTGTGATTACTCAGTTAATGTTTGACGGTGCACAAGGTGTGCTTAGAAGATCAGTAATGGGAAGGAAAGGCTTACCTGGGCACTGCTTTTCCTAATGTGTTCAGAGGCAGTTGCCAGTGGGTCCTCATCCCCCAACCTCCTGGCACTCTCCACTTCCTGTCCTCTGACCCTCTGCCCCCTGCCTTCTGTGCTTACATTGTGGCTCACCTCTCTAGCTGGAGACTCCAGTGCCTGCTCCTGAATCCCCCACCCCCACCTCTGTCACCAGAGGTACCAGCTCTGGTGCCAAGCTAGGCCCCTCTCCGGCTGCAGGTAAGCCTCAACCCTCTCCATGAGCAGATGTGTAGCAGCTGGAACTTAGAAAGCTTTGTAATCTAGATGGCATGCTGCTAAATGGTGGCTGGGCTCCAAGAGCGTCGTTTCCTGGAGTCATGGGCGCGTGTTGGTAGAAAACAGCACCCTCCACAGCCTCCTACTCCTGCTGAAATCCTTCCCTGCCCTTCTGTCCACGCCCAGCTCAGGCCTCAGCCCCTTCATAGTGCTACATAGGTGCCCCCAACTCTCTCTCTCAATCTTGCTTAAGGAAAACAAAAATTGTTTCTGAAGACAAAGGTGTTTCTTCTAAACTGAAATTAAATTGAATCTTGTATTTGAAATTTAAAATTATTGATAATCATACATAGCTTTCTTTTGTGCCAGGGATTGAACCAGGGGTTGAGGGGACTTAAGTACTAAGCCATATCCCCAGCCCTTTTTTTAATTTTTATTTTGAAACAGGATTTTGATAATTGCACAGGGACTCACTAAGCTGCAGAGGCTGACCTTGAACTTGGAATCCTTCGACCTCAGGCGTCTGAGCCTGCTGGGATTACAGGTGTGCACCACCATGCACAGCAGGTGGGAGATAACTATAGATATGACGTACACAAAAAGTATGGGGAGAATCCAGACTTAAAGACAGTCCTCAGACAGACCCACATCCTTGCATAATCCAGATTGCTGCATTGCACAATTGAAGCATCTTTTTGGATTCAGGGAAAAAATTGTGGACCAAGAACTATGTTTAGAGTGTGTTCTTCCAACTCTTACCCAGAACCTTATCCTCCTCAGTAGCTCTGAACCCCTGGGCTGGAGGTGGTGCAGAGGAAGGGTCCCCTGCTGTGGTGTGACCTGTTCATTTGCAGCTCATATTGCAGCCCCAGGAACCAACTAAGGTGTGAGAGGGTGAGGGGAAGCGACAGCACAGAGAAAATAATGACGCCCTTAAACAGTTCTCACTTCTGCAGAAAAGCACACCCTGCTGCTCTGGCTTTAGGTGACTCTGATGATGGGGGATCTTTTTTCAAGTGTAAGATGTATTGAGACATTAGCAGGAAGTAAGCCTGACCATGCCAGAATGCCTTGCTAAATCCTGATCAATGTGCTAGGTCTCAGCTGGCCACAAAAGGCGCCTTGCAAAAGGGGTCATCAAGGGATGATGAGGGGCCATTTACAATCTGTAGCCAAGACTCCTACAACCCTGCCTTCCTTTGTTCACTCATTCCTCATTCAACCTGCATGAATTGGACATCTGTATTTCTGTTTCCATATTTAACAACAGGAAGAGTGAATTATCTACATAATTTGTTGATAAACTGAGCACTTTAAAAGTACAGTGGAGATTCTCCATCACTTGCATGCAACATGTGGAATTCAATACCCTATAGCTGGGGTCCCACAGTTTAGTCTATCCAAAGGGAAAACAAAGAGCTGTGTGTGTTTCAGTGTCATTTGCTGTTTAGACTCTGCCTTGGGCAAGGTCCCTAATTTTAAGTTTGGTTTCCTCATTATAAAACAGAATAGCATCTCCCTTGCAGAATTAAGAGACTGTCATGAGACAATCTTTGTAAATGGGTATATCAGTGCCTGGCACAAAGTAGCTGCCCAATAAATGGTGACCAGTGTTCCCGGAAGGCTTTGCTGCTGTGTGTTCCTTCATATTTTGTTTTAATGTATTATAGGCTCTGTGGCTTCAAACTTAGGACCATATTTACATTCACAGCCCTTCTGAGCCATTCTGAATTGTGGTTGTAAGAAATGTATTAAATAATTTCCACAGCAGTCTTTTTTTTTTTTCTTTTAAGAAAGAGAATCAATTTTATTTAGTTTTCATGTGGCTTTCGTTGCTAACAGTTCACTGTGTACATGGTGCTGGGGTTCAAACCCATGTCCTCATGCATGCCAGGCAAGCACCATAACCCCTGAGCCACTGCTCCAGTCCTCCCCCTTTTTAAAGACTTTAATTTTCCTAGAGAAACTTTAAGTTCACAGCAAAATTGGCAAAAAGGTTCAGAGTCCCCACATTCTGTGTACGCACATGCTTTTCCTCCCCATTATCAACCTCCACCAGAGATGCACGTTTATTACAGTCACTGAACCTACACAGACACATCATTGCTCAAAGACTATAGTGTATGTTAGCATTCACTCTTGGGGTTGTACATTGAATGGGTTTGAACAAATCTATAATGACACATATCCACTGTACTTATTTTTATTAATTTATTTACTTATTTGTTTATTTTCTGGTGCTGGGGATTGAACCCAGGGCCTCACACATGCTAGGCAAGTGCTGTACCAACAGAGCCACACATCTAGTCCACCATTTTTTAATTGTATATATTTAAGGTACAACTTGATGTTTTGATTATTTCCATCATTCTAGTATTGTGCAAAGTATTATCACTAATCTAAAAATCCTCTATCTTCTGCCTGTTCATCCCTCACTCCCCCTAAGCTCTGGTACCCACTGATTTGTTAACTGCCCCCATAGCATTTTCCATAGCACTCTTGAAGGAGGTTTGAGCATTTGGCCTGTGATTCTAAATGCTTACGAGATTCATGGTGAAATAAATTTAGTTTGTGCGTGAGTCTGATCACCTGAAAGTGACTAACCACATAGCTACTAAAAGGCTCCATGTTTGTGACTGCTTGCTGTTAATCAGGTAGATAACCAATGAAGAAATGGTAACTTCCTGGCCACCTGGCTTTCATTTCCTGTCATGAAATGTGTGTTAGAGTTTGCAGGTTTAGTTCTCCGGTTTTAGTTGCAGATGACACTCAGCTGAGAGACAGGAGAAGAAACCTAGACTTGCATGCTGTCATCTGAGGGTCCCAACAGCCTCTTGGAGACTTGCAGGAAAGATAAAGCTCAGTCAGTTAGTTGGGAAAATTAGATGCTTGCATATCCAGTTGCCAGGCAAGGCCAGAGACCAGGGCTGGGCAGAGCTCATTTAGCACAGCAGTCTCTTCCTGCGAGGCCCAGTGTCTGCCAGAGTCAGTCTCATCTCCTTGGGGAGTGGATGTTATCTGCTGTGTTCCCTGGTGGATAAGAAAGCCAGAAAGGAGGCAGCATAGCCCACCCTTGCCTAGGTGAGCCGTCTCAAGTTGGAACCTTTGGCCCCAGAACAACAGAAATCAGTGTGAACCCCAAATAAGCAAAGATCAAAACCAGACTCCAAAGACTTGCATTCCTGTCTGCATCAAAAATAAAAGGATTTTGTTTCCTTCAGACTCCCAAATGCACCATATGAGTGTGCTCTTCTTTCTCCTCCCTCCCATTACATGTGATTTGGAAAAAGCACCTACTGGACCCCAGGGCATGGCAGGTGGCTGTCTGCTCTCTCTAGCTCCCAGCTATGCAGCCACTGCAATGGCCAACTGTAGAAGTCAGGAACAGCCACACTGAGTCATTGATCTCCAAAGTAAGGCAGCTCAAAGTAAGGGGCTTTGAAAAAATTAACTGGAGTTTATAATGCCTATTGTTTTACTTCTACATTTGGATATAAGCAATGAATTGAGATTGTTAATTCTGATTCCAAAAATTATGTAGCAATAACAAATTAATTAGAAATATTTTTAATATTGGGCTAGAAAGGTGGTTCAGTGGTACAGTGCTTTCCTGGCATGCACAAGGACCTGGGTTCCATTACCGGCACCATAGAAAAACCAGATGAAAAAAAAATTAAAGAAATATCTTTACTATATTAAAAACTAGAGCTAGATGCAGTGGCACATGCCTGTAATCCCAGCTACTTGATAAACTAAGCTAAAAGGATTACAGGTTTGAGGCCAGTCTGGGCGCAAAACAAAATTTTTAAAATTTTTAAAAAGGGCTGAGGTGTAGCCCAATGGTAAGAGACTTGCCTAGCATATGTGCAAGGCCCTGAGTTCAATCCCTAGTACTGCAAAGAAATAAAAACAAACAAGAAAACTAGAATATCTTTTGTGGTTACACAAAAAGTTTGGTGACTAGTCAAGTGTCTGGATCAAGTGTACTGGATCTGTCTAGCAAGTACAGCTGGGACACCAGCTCTGGGGATTGGTACCTGCCACTGTTCATTTCCTGGCTTCTCCTGGTCTCTGATCCAATCCCAGGTAAGCCACAGGCACAGCCAAACTCTCAGCAAGAGCTGCTGGGGCACAGCTTCTGCCCTTAAAAACCTATGTAGGCCAAACTAAGAACTTTAAACATTATGACCTAAGGTTGTTATATCTCTTTCAAGATGAAAACCAAATCAAATGTTACAAAATTCAAAACAGAATGTGTGAAACTGAGTGAGGTTTGAGCTTTTCAACTGAAAACATTGCAAAGCAGCTTGTAGGAAGAGTCTTCAAAACTAGACACCCTATGTCAGTGGGCGGCAGTGTTTTAAATAGCCTCTGCTCTTTGAAAGTCCTTTGAAGCAATGACATGTGAACATTGCTACAACAGACACCACCACCACCTTCAGAATTGTCCAGTACTCACACTAGAGGTCTTAATGCCAAAACATGTCAGGCAAGTAGATGTAGATGCACCAGAACTTAACAAAAGTGTTGGGGACCAAGTTTAGCAGCTCCCCATGCCAGGATATATTGCCTGTGGGGGTCCTTTTGTGTCGTTTGCATAATGGCTGAATACCTACCTGGTCTGTTGGAGACACCATCACAATGTGGCTGAGCTTGCAAAACATAAGATCCAACCAGATAAAGAACTCTGTTGTTCCCACATTAGCTGTTCTGCAGGGGATTTTCGTTTTTAAATGCCCTATAATCATGTGGTAGGTCTATAAATGCTGGCGTAAAAAATTCACTAAGACATGACTTCTGCTGAGTACGTGGGAACCCAAAGAACAAAATAGATTGCATGATACAGTCACATAAAAAGTAAAATACCTATTTATAATCTTTATATACATTATACATATATATTATGTATTTATATTATGTATAGAGAGAGAGAGGGAGAGAACACATTGTGGGGCAGCTGTGGATATTAAAGAGGAGATTTTTCACATTTTACTTTAATTACATTCATTCATCAGATGCTTACTAATCTCTTACTGTGTACCTAGCACTGTTTTCAACTTTGAAGAGTCTGCGGTGATCAGGAAATATAAAAATTCCTGCTGTCATGGAGCTCACATTTAATGAGCAAGAGACAATGAGCAAAACAACAGAGTACGTCAGATGCTACTAAGTGTCGTAATAAACATGGCAGGGAAAGGGTAAAGAGAGCTGTGGGCAGAGGGTGGAAGTTCTAATTTTAGATAGAGTTGTGTCAAGATAGGTGCCACTGTAAAAGGAATTTCAGGCAGGACATGAAGGAGGTCAGGGAGTGCTCTGTGTGCATTTTTAGACAAGAGCCTTCCTTCCGAGGGAGCAGTGAGTATACAGACCTGAGGCCCATCTGGAGAGGACCTGCTGGGTTGAGGAACATTGAGGAGCCCAGTACCATGAAGGCTGAGTGAATAAGACAAGGAGATGCTGGGGATGAGGGTGGCAGTGAGACAGCCCCTCTAGGCCATGGTCAGAAACACTCATTCGGAGTTACTCGGGGAGCCACTGATGAGTTTTAAGAGGGAAGGTTTGTTCTGACTGTGTTTCAGTTGGAGCTTTCTGGCTGACATGTTGAAAATGGAGAATGAGGAAGACCAGTCAGAAGGGTACTACCATAAATCCAAAGAAAGATTACAGCGTCTTTGCCTGTGGTGGTGGCGGTGAGGGTGATAAGAAGTTGTGGTAACCTGAATCTGTATATTCTCAAGACTGTGACAAATGTAGCTGCTGATAGGTGGGATAGAGGGTGGAAGAGAAAGAGAAGAGCCGGGGATGACAGTTTGATTCAAATGGCTGAAATAATGAAATTCTCTATAATCTCCTTCAGAAGATAGAGGCAGAGTGAATACTTTGTAGCTTATTTCTCAAGGCCAGCATTACCCTAATACCAAAAGCAGACAAAGAGAAGTAAATTGCAGACCAGTGTCTCTCATGAACTTAGATGCAAAAGTCCTCTATAGAATATTAGCAATTGTAATTCTACAATGTATAAAAAGAATTGCATATCACAGCCAAGTGAGATTTTTACCAGGTATTACGGTTTGGATGAATAATGTCCCCCCAAAGCTCATGTGAGACAATCCAGGAAGGCTGAGGTGAAATGATGGGGTTATGAGAGCCTTAAGTCAGTCATTGAGTGAATTCCCTGATAAGGATTAACTGGTAAACTGTAGACTGGAGGAGGTGTGTCACTGGGGGCTGCCTTTGGGGATATATTTTCCGTCTGGCATGGGGTTTCTCTCTCTCTCTGCTCCCTGGAATCATGCCTTCTGCTATGATGTTCTGCCTCCTCTCAATCCCTAAGGAATGGAGCTGGCCCTCTGTGGACCAAGATCTCTGAAACGGTGAGCCCTCAAATATACTTTTCCTCCTAAGACTGTTCTCGTCAGGTCCTTTAGTCACAGCAGTGATAAACCTGACTAAAACACCAGGTATGCAAGTTTGGTTCAACTTTAAAAATTGATTAATGTAACCCATCATGTCAACAGGATAAGGATAAAAAAATTTGTGGTCATAACTAGACACAGAAAAAGCATGTGATAAAATCCAACACCCATTCATGTTGAAAACTCAGTATACTAGGAATAGAGGGGAACTTCCTCGAGTTGATAAGGACCGTGTACAAAAACCTGCAGTTAACATCATACTTAATGGCAAGAAACTCAAAGTTTGCCACTAAGAACAAGAACAAAGTGAGGATGTCCCCTCTCACCATTCACCACTGCTTTCATCATTGTGTTAGAACTACTACCTAATGGAATAAGAAAATGAAATAAAAACTAACACTTGAGCAACAGTAAGTGCAATCATAAGCAGGAAGTGAGAGAGAAAATCAACATTGAAAACTAGTTTTTAAATAAAAACTTGAATAAACTTCAATCTTTAAAAAATTGAGGAGGGCTGTAGCTGTAGCTCAGTGGTTGTGGTGCTTGCCCAGCATGTGCGAGCACAGGAGTTCAAACCCCAGCACCATGTACACAACGAAGTATTGGAGCAACGAAAGCCACATGAAAGACTACATAAAGATTGCGTCTCTCTCCCTCTCTCTCTCCCCCTCTCTTTGAAAAAAAATTGAGAAGGAAAAAATAAAACTTGTTCATAGATGACATGATTATGAAGGAAATCCGAAAGAACTGACAAAGTCTCTGAAACAATATAATAAGCAATTATAGAAAGTTATAGAATACAAGATTAATATATGAAAATCAACTGATTTCCTGTAAACTAACAAAGAACAAATAGAATTTGAAATTAAAAACACATTGATCTATACCTTAGCACCCCAAAACTGAAATCCTTAGGTATAAACTAGACAGATATGTATAAGACTTACATGAGTAAAGCTATAGAACTCTGAGAAAAAGCTAAAAAATAACTCACTAAACAGAGAAATGTTCCATGTTCATGGATATGAAGACTCATTATTGTCAGGATGGTAGGTCTTCCCAACTTGATTTATGCATTTGTTGCAATCCCAGTCAAAATCCCAGTGAGTTAGTTATGTTGTGCATATTGATTCTAAAGTTAGTATATAAAGGCAAAAGAGCCAGAACAGCCTACACGATAGTGAAAGAACAGAAACAATATCAGAGGACTGACAGTATCTCACTTCAAGATTTACTATAAAGCCATCATAATCAAAATAGCGTGATATTGACAGAAGAATGGACAGATAAATCAGTGGAACAGAATAGAGAGCTCAGAAACAGACCCACATAAGATCAGTCAACTCATCTTTGACAGGAGCAAAGGCAGTACAATAGAGCAAAGCAGCTTTTCAGCAAATGGATATCCACACACTTGATGCTGAATCTAGACACAGATCCTACATCCTTCTCAAGAACTAACTCAAAAGAGTCATAGATCTAAAGGCAAAACAGAAATCTGTAGAATTAGAAGATAACAAAATGGCGGGGGGGTGGAACGCTGGCTTGGCAATTATGGCACTTGCCTGGCATGCACAAGTACACAGGTTCAAACCCAGCACCAAATATACAATAAAGTGTCCAACCAATGAAAGCCACATGAAATACTAAATAAAATTGATTCTCTCTTTCTCTCTCTCTCTCTCTCACACACACATACACACACACACACGCACACACTCGCACACACACACAGTCCCTCTCTTAAAAAAAAAGATAACAAAATCTAGCTGATGCTGTATGTGGCAAAGACATTTTTAGATATACCACTAAAACCACAATCCATGAAGGAAAGAATTGGTGAGCTTGACTTCATTAAAACTAAAAGTTCTCTGCTAAAGATAATAAAGACAATTGGAAGAGAAGTCACAGATTGGAAGAACATATTTGCAAAAGGCACATTTGATAAAAGACTACTTTACAAAATATACTAAGTTTCTCAAAATTCAACAATAAGGAAAGAGACAACCGGAATAAAAAATGGGCAAAAGCCTGAACACACACTTACCAAAGAAGAGATACAATGAAAGTAAACATGTGAAAAAAATGTTCAACATCATATGTCATTAGAGAATTGCAAATTAAGACAACAGTGAGTTACCACTATACAACTATTAGAATGACCAAGATTCAAAACACTGACAACAGCAGACATTGGCTGGGATGTGGGGGACAGGAACTCTCACTCAGTGCTGGTGGGAATAAAATGGTAGCCACTTGGGAAGACAGTTTGGCAATCTCTCAAAAACTTAACATTTTCTTACCATATGATGCAGCAGTCTGGTATTTACCCAAGTGAGTTGAAAACTTCTGTCTAAACAAATACGTATATTGCAACTTTCTTTATAATTGCCAAAATTTTGAAGTTACAAAGATGTCTGTCAGTAGGTGAATGTATAAATAAACTGTAGTCCATCCAGACAAAGGAATATTACTCAGTGCTGAAATGAGCTATCAGTCTATAAGAAGACATGGAGGAACCTTAATTCCACATTGCTAAGTGAAAGAAGTCAAGCTAAAAAGGCTGCAGACTGTATGATTCCAAATGTGGGACATTCTTGAAAAGACCGAACTACAGCACAACTACAGTGGTTGCTTGCCAGGGCTTTGGGTTGAAGAGGGTGGGGAGGAAGCACTTGGCAGAGGGTAGAGGATTTTTAGGGCAATAAAACTACTCTGTCTCATACCATAATAGTGGATGCATATCATTGTACATTTGTGCAAACCTGTACATCACCAAGAGAGAACCCTAATTTAAATGATAGATGGGCTGATACTGTTATATCAGTGTGGGTTCATTAATGAGAACAAACATACCACTGTGGGGTGCATGTCAGCGACTGGGTGGTATATGGGAACCCTACTTTCTTTTCTGTTTTGCTGTGACTCTGAGTCTGTTCTAAAGATGGTTTATTAATTTTAAAGCAGTACTTGAAATCTTAAAGCACAAATGGACCGTGTAGTTGCAGTCTACTAAAACTGCGCATGTATGTAAAAATTCTGCTTGTGAAGGCAAATAAGCTCTTTAATAAGAAATTTTATTCCTGATACAGTGTACTGTGTTTTATACAAAGACCTCATAACTAGTCAATTTTCAACATACGAGTTTAATGACAAGGAGGAATGAATAAAAATGAAGCTCCTTCCGTTAAACCAAGTACTGGAACATCTATTTATAGTCACTAATTAAAGGTCTGGGTAAAGCAGGAAAATCATGAATGGTAAGTGGTAAGCAACAAACCTTTCTGTGGATCTGGGCCTCATGGTGGTTTAAAATTGCATTGCAATTTGGTCTCCCCAGTGACTGAAATTTGATTATAGCCCAGTTGCTTGCCAAGGTAAAGCCTTACCCATCCCCCTCTGCAGCTGCCCCATGGAACACTTTAAAGGGGTTGCACTTTTGGAGGCAGTTAGGGAGAAATAGAGAAAAAGAGAGAGAAAGGACAAGCGTGACAAAGAAAATGTCAAAGTATACAGTAATTATTAAGAAAATAAGGGAATAAATGGAGAGCCCGAAGAGAAGGGGATAAGTAGTGAGCAAGCTGAGTAAAAAAAAAGGAAAAGCCATAGTGTAAGTAGAAAGAAGTGTTCGTGGACGGCAGGTCAAATTTGAAAGGAAAATAGGATACAGAAGCAAAGTAGAAGCAGCGGTTCTACAACAGAAGCACTGTACCATCTCTTCCACCCAGGACCCTTGGAGCCCTTAGCCTAGCAGTTCTCAGCCAAGGACAGATCACAGCGCACCCTTCCTGCCGGAGATGTCTAGCAGAGTGGTCTGCACACATTTTCAGTCATTGTGGTTGGGTGCAGGGTGCTCCTGGGACCTAGTGAGTAAAACCAAGGATGCCGCTGAATAGACTAAGATATCCAAGACAGTGTTCCCCCATCCCCAAAGAATTCTCCGCCCCAAATCTGAAGCATTGAGACTGACAAACTGCCTTGGCCCATCATCAGCTCAGATTCCAGGCTCGCAGAGATCATGCTTCACATCCATCCACCTTTTCCTGACGTATACATGTTAGGCCAGATCTGTGTGAAGTCGATGATGAGACCTCATAATAGACTAAAATTGGACTAAGAACATTTACCCAGAGCTGAGAATCCTGCCTGTGTTCTTCTTTCAGCAGATATATGGAGGGCCTGCCCGGGGAGGCTGTGGCTGGGATCTCTGTGTCTTGACTGCAGTGCTGCTTGCACGTGAGAGAGCATGCAGAGCTGCAGGCTCCTGAACCAGTGGCATGTCCTGGTGCTGATATTTTACAGTGTTATGAGAGGTGTAGCCCATTGGGAAATTTGGGAAAACATACACAAGATCTCGCTCTACTGGATTTGTTTCGTTTTGTGAATTGGTACTTATTTCAGAATATAAACATTTTTAAAGAAGACTTTTTTTTTTTAAAAGCTGGGGGGTTGTGGCACACACCTGTGATCCTGTGTGATTCTAGCTTCTCCAAGACTGAGGCAGGAGGAGCACAAGTTCATGAACAATCTGGAAAAACAACCCGCTGGGGGTATAGCTCAGTGGCAGAGCACTAGCCTGGCATTCAGCAGGCCCTGGATTTAATCCCAATATTGCAAACAAAACAAAACAAAGAAAAACAAGATCAGCCAAACAATGAAAGACATGACTTTTAACTGGGGAGGCAGGACTTGTGCATGTGTGCTTTCTCTCTCTCTCTGTCTCTCTCTCTCTGCCTGAAGGCAGCATACAGGTGGAGTGTGGTGCTAGAACTTGGGAAACACACTACTTGAGTAACACACTTACAGGACCAATAGGAGATAAATTTGCCTCTTGAAGAATCGAAATTCTCCCTTTTCAGCAGAAGACCTATCTTGTGAAGTCTGACAGAAAGCCATGTCATGTCTAATACTGCTCAATTGCATGTTTTGTTCCAGGGACAGGCAGATCTTTTGAAATACGCGAAGAACGAGACTTTGGAGAACCTGAAACAAATCCACTATGCTGCTGTTTCCTGTGGACTGAATAAACCAGGCACCGAAAACACTGAGGCTCAGAAGCCACGCCGGAGCCTGGAAGTCATACCCGAAAAAGCAAACCATGAAACTGGAGAATAAGGGAACTTCCTGCCAATCAGTGTGGAGTTTATAACTCTAGGACCAATTATAGTCAAATGAGACATTGGCTTTGCACTCACTAACGAGAATAGTATTTGGGATTTCAAAGCACAACTGGAATAGCTAATTACACTCTATTAAAACTGTGAACGTATGTAGCAATCTTACATGTGAAGGCAAATAAACTCTTTAACAAGAAATTATATCCCTGACCAAAATATACTATATTTGTATACAAAGCCTCCTCAGTTCCAGTGTGAAGAACAGATTGTTCCCTCTAGTTCCCTTGAGAAACATTTTCCTAAGCAAAAACAATTTCTTCGGATGGCAATGGATTGGATTGTCAAATTAGTATTTATTAGTGAAAAAAAATCTAATCTATGCTTTCTACTTACGTGGATGCCTGAGTGTCTGGGTTACAGATGGTTTGGGTAGCATGCTTGCTGAGCCATAATTACTAAGGAGAATGTGTTGGGCAAGTCCCCTGAATCCCCAGGGACCCCAAGAGCCACCCAGACCCTGGAGAACTTACAGTTGGACTGGAGCTCCCTCCGAGGACATGCTGTGGCAGCACATGGGTAGAAAAATGGTGCGAAAGCAGCCCCTCTGGAAGCGACATGTTGTAAATGATTCTTCCTTGTGTGAAGTAGTGCTCACATTAAAGAGATGTTTTATGATATTTCTCCAACACCAGTACCTGCTTTTAATATACTTTTTAAGTTTCTGGTTCGAAATTGTCTACTCTTGAGTAGCCAGTTTGTTGTCAGATGGCTGATTACTTGCTAAAAATAAGCTGCTTGTTTGGCTTGACTGTGGTTTTAGTAGGGTTTGAACAGTGTGGGGCAGTGGCTGCTGAGTGATTGTAAAGTGAACCCAGACCCTCATAGCAGTCCTTCTGCGGCTCCTGGATTAACCCCCTAGTGAAAGACACCTCAAAATTGGGCAGATAATAAGTTGAACGCAGCTAAAGAACCTGGGTCTGATAAAGCTCTCCTACAGATCTGCAGGTGACAAATCCCTTGATTTTGTTTGTCTGAGAAAGTCTTATTTCCCCTTTACCTCTGAAGGATACTTTTACACTAACTGAGATTTTAATCCAAGCTTTTATTTCCAAAACCAGAATGCATGCTAGTTTTCAGATACTCAACTCTGCAACCTAATTACTGCTTCTCCCAAACCAAAGTTTTTAAATTTGGAAGAGTAGAAGTTCTCTAAATAGTCTCCTTTTTTTGTGTGTAGTGGTCAGGTACATGAGTCAGATAGGTATATATCGTCCTCAGCTGGGAAGCTCTTGCCTGTGTTTCCTCAGGATTAGGAGACGGACAGGCAGGTGTCATTCATTTACTTTTGCCCACGCTCCTGAACATCCTCTTAAAAAATAATTTCTTTGCTCATTTCTTGCCATCTGCATTCTAATAGAGTACTTAAATTAAGGTGCCCATTTCCACTGGCCCCTCTGTAGATGTAATCCTAATTAGAAAAATTAATCCTGCCTGTTTCTTAGGTAATAGTGTAGTTCACTGCACATAACAGCTCACTGCCAACCAACAGCATAGACTCTTGGCTTGGAAATGAGCTCAGGGGGAAATGGAGAGAAAATAGCAGAAAATAAACCATAGTTTTATAGAATAGGAAATAAAATAATGTATAACAGATTTTCCTTAGCAATCCTTGAACTTAGTAAGTTAGTAGCAATTTTCAATTTAAAGAGAAAATTTAGAAATTATAAAAAGTGACTTAAATATAGTGAATTTCAAAAAATGGCCACATTTATGATGATGGCAGATATTATCTAATAGGTGAGTTGAATGACTCTAATAGCAAGACACAGGTAATTTGTTGTAATTTATACAGGCCCTGAATCAGTGACTTTAGAAGTAAAGGAGCAGATGAAATCATTCAGTCTTCTCCACATGCAGCAGTTGCAGATAGAAAAATAAAACATGTTGCCTGATGTCCCAGACTGTTAGGGGTCCTGCTGGTGCTGGCTTGCTCCGCCTTCCCATACTGAAAGGTCAATCTTGTTTTGACCCATCTCATCAAAGGACTAAGCCAAGTAACAAGAGGCAGCGCAGTGGTTCAGGGGTGGTCCCCCAAGCAGCAGTGTCCCTCCTGATTGTCAAGATCCAGCCGCAGCAAATGCACCACCTGCCAGAGAAGATGAGGGCCATGTCAGCAGAGTATGAATTAATTGAGCTGTTCTGTTCCCTTTTCCTCTTTGAAATGGAAACAGAAAGCATTGATCAAACTGATGAAGGCCACAGTTCCAATGTATGGGCTTTTATCAATAATTTTCTCTTGCAAAGGATAGACTGGCCCACTCTGGATTTATGATAACCCTGATGGTCAAGTGAAGGTGAGATCCCTGATCCTGGGTTTCCTTAGCTGTGAAAAGGTTAACATGCTGACTTCCTTCTTCCATCACCTACAGTCCGTAAATATGGAGCACCCAGGTAAGATACTGGAAATACAAATAGTTCCTGTGTGTTTGACTAGTGTGTACACTGACCACACACACACACACACACACACACACACACACACACACAGCACAGCACAGAAACAACCGGTAAATCTCTGCTGAGGCCACAGGAAAATGAAGAGTTGGACAAAAATGTGCAGAAACTGGCAAATACCTGGTCAGTTCCCTGGGAAATAAAATGTCCTATTTCCAGTGCTGGGTTTCCAAGCACTCATGTTGATGTCATGCCCACGGAGTAAATCCTGTGGCATCTGTCTGTGCATGCTTATGAAATTTATCTTCTCAGCAGCGTAAGCCAGAACAGGTGTTGGTCTATTTTCTGCTTTTAGCAGCTGTGGCTTCTGACTTGTGGGAAGAAGTCATCTAAACCCAAAGGCTCACCTCCTTCCTTCAGGGCAGTGCGCTGCAGGGCCAGGGCGTGGGGTGGGGTTCCTCTTGGGCTGGGGTTAGGAATACCCTAGGCAGGCTGTGCTTTGCCTACTTGGAGTTGGGACGTCCAGTGCTGAATGGGAAGGGCCATCCTACTTGTAAAGGTTTCCATAAGCAGTCTTCATTTAGTATGTTGAGATCCATTGAACTTGTTGAATTTTTATCCAGTGTTTCAGTAAGTTATAAATGCAAAGTTGCGTGCGGTGACAGCATAGCTCTGCTTTGCCCCTGCAGTGAGTGAGGATTATCAGCGTTTGCACGTGTCTTGACCCATGTTTGACGTGAGCAGACCTAACATTGGCTGTCAGTCGGGAGACTTCTGTGGGCTGCTTGACAGAGTCATGGCTGGGGCTGAGTGCCAAGTACTGGGTTCAAGACACTCTGCATCTATCATTTTGTTATACTCTAGATCTGAAATGTCCCCCAAAGGCCCACGTGCTGAAGACTTAGACCCAGCTTGGCTCTCGAGAGGTGGTGGGGCTGAGGGGAAAGGTCATTAGGTCATGCCCTTAAAGGAGATATTGGGAACCGCCCTCTTCCTGTCTTTGCTGCCTGACTGCCATGAAGTGAGCAGTTTCTGCTACTGTGATGTCCTGCCTCCTCATAGGCCCAAAAGCAATGGGGACAACCATCCATGGACTGAAACCTCCAAAATTGTGAGCTAAAATAAACTTTTCCTCTTTTTAAGTTGATTACCTCAGGTCTTATTTATACAGTGATGCAAAGTTAACTGGCATACATTTCTTCCTAAACAACTGGCAAGGTAATTTATCCATGATCAGTTGAAGAAATGCAGCCTGTAGAGAGGTTCTTTACCTTGACCAAGGTCATCTTGAAGTCAGGATTTGAACCCGGATCTTCCTGCTGCAGCCCTATACACCCAAGCACTGTGCTATGTGCTCATTTGAATTCCGCTGCCTGTTTTACCTCCCAGCTACAAGCTGGATGCTACCTTGGAAAGAACTCTTAGGCAGTTGGCATTTTATTCTTTTTTCACCCTGGATGTGGGCTGCTTAGGAGCCACTGAGATTTAGCCACTCTGATTTTGTGAGCTTGTTTTGGACACCAGGGATTCATTCTGAACAAACAGGCATGGTCCCAGCCCCCATGGAGCTCACAGTGTGGCTGGGAATAGAGACATTTATCCAGATAATCACAAAGACAAAGGTACAATTAAAAGCCACGGGAAGTGCTGTGAAGAGGCTGCACCTCCTAGAGGAGCTCTCAGCCCACCTTGCTTCCATAATTGAAGGATTTTTAAAATACTTCTTTCCCCCCAGGGTTCTGGTGAGGACAGGATAATGTGTTGGTTGTGAAGTGCTTGGGCCAGTGCCTGGCTCCGTCCACTCATGTTATTTCTCTTCGTTGTTATTGAAAAGCAGGGCTCTGACAGTTTAGTAGGGGGGCCTTGGTTCTCTGTAACTCAATGCCCAAATCTAAAACAGTCACATAATCTCCCATGGCTCTGTGGGATGACTGGGCTCACCTCGTGGGGTTTATGCTTGGTTTTTTTGTTATATTTTGTGGTGCTGACCATTGAGCCCAGGGCCTCACACATGCTAGCAAATACTTGACCACTGAGCTATAGCCCCGGCCACTCCTCATGGCTCTTTGAAGGTCCGAATTAACAACTTGACAACTTATGTTTTTCTAATACAGAGAGAGAGGGGGCTGGAGCAGTGGCTTAGTGGTTACAGTTACGGTGCTTGCCTGGCATGTGTGAGTACACGAGTTCGAACCCCAGTACCACATACACAACGAAGCTTCAGAGCAGTGAAACCCACATAAAAAAACAAATAAAATGATTCTCTCTCAATGTTCCTCTCTCTAAAAATAAAAAAAAAAGACAATCAGTTTTATTTAGTTTTTCACGTGGCTTTTGTTGTTCCATCCCCTTGACAACTTATGTTTGATCCTGACTATTAGAATGTGTTAAATTGAGTATTTCCTCCCCCAAAATATATCTTTTAAGTCTCATACAAAACTCTAACCCAAAGTCACTGTCAGAATCCTTTGAGTGCCAGGACAGGTGCACATTCTGGAAATGTAACAAAGCATGATACAGATAACAAATACTCGAGGCATGAATGAGACGAAGAGTGAAACCTGGCCCCATCTCCTCGAGATGCCCTGCTCAGCTACCGGCCCTCAGTCCCCTCTGGTTTTGATACTTCTGATAGTTTTCTCCCAAGTTCTGGGCCAGTGCTGTCCAACAGAACTTTCTATGACGATAAAACCTCTGTACCTGTGCTATCCACTACAATGGCCACTAACCACATGTGGCCATGGATTTAAATTTTAGTTAGTAAAATTTGATGAAATTAAACAATCGGCTCCTAGATTCACTAGCCACATTTTAACAAGCCAACAGCCACACGGGGCCAGTCCCTACCATGTGGGACACAGAGAATGCCTTAACCTCTGTGCGCTGCTTTATAACTTTAAAGGGACCAACTGACACCACACAAGGAAGATGGAAAACCTGGCTCACGTCCCTGCTCCTGCTCTGCTTGCACTCCTTCCAGTTCCAGCTCCTAGGAAGAGTGCGTCGACTTGAGCTGTTTTTTTGCTTTGTTTTGTTTTTTGAAGAGAGGGACAGTGAGAGAGAGAGAAATATAATCAGTTTTATTTAGTTTTTCATGTGGCTTTCGTTGCCCCAAGACTTTGTTGCGTACGTGGGGCTGGGATTTGAACCCATGTACTCGCACATGCCAGGCAAGCACCGCAACCACTGAGCCACCACTCCAGCCCCTGATTTGAGTTCTTACCTCTATAGCTTTTAGTAATCTATTCAAAACTGGTTTTTTAAAATGTTATATAAGCAGCAGTTTCACTTTATTGTTTAGAGAATTAATGAATTAATGACAAGAAAACATTCCATACATGTTCAATATAAATACTGGCACAATTTTTTCCAAATATTTTCAGTCCACCATTGGTTGAATACATGGCTGCAAAATCATACACAGATAAAACCAGCTGACTATATTACTCAGCCATATCCTTTTGTTGTCCAAAACTGTTTTTCGATTAGCAGTTGTGACTACAATGTTTTGATCTACTGCTGTGTCACCCCCCGCCCTGGGTTCTGGAGCGGGGAGCGGGTGGAACGGCCTTGGGGGACCTTAGCTGTTCCCTGGGGGGCCAGCAGGACACTGGGAACCGGGCGCCGGCAGGACAGGGCTGGGGATGGGGGAAGAGGAGTCGCTCCTCGCAGCGTTCCTGTGCGAGGAGCGGGCAGAACGACCTTAACAAGCCGTCCTCCGAGGGGCCGAGTTAGGAAGGGGATGGGGCGAGGAGTCGCTCCCCGCTGCACTCCAGAGCGAGGAACGGGTAGAACGAAGTCGGGTCGTCCTCCGAGGGGCCGAGTTAGGAAGGGGATGGGGCGAGGAGTCGCTCCCCGCTGCACTCCAGAGCGAGGAACGGGTAGAATGACCCAGCAAGCCTGAGCCATCCTCCAAGGGGCTGAGTTAGGAAGGGTTGGGGAGCCGGGAACAAGGGGGCGAACGCCGGCAGCTGGAACACGGGACCTGCATCTTCTACCGCTGCTTATCTCTCTGACGTCTCTGCTGCTGCTGCTGCGGCGGCGGCGGCTTCTGACTGCTGCTTCTTCTCTGACTGCTTCTGTGGTCTCTTCCTTCAGGACACGGCTGCTTGCTTTCTTGCTCTTCTCTGGCTACTGCTTCTCCTTTGGCTGCTCCTTCTCTGGCTGCTTTCTCATCTTTGGCTACTTGCTTCTTTTGGCTGCTTCCCTTACCTGACCAGCTGCTACTCTATTTATCCATTACAATAACCAATAGGGTACAATGCAAACACCTTTCTCCAATTGTAACAAATGAGTGGCCGAATAGCTTAGTCATGCGGTCAGGCAATTTGCTAATTACAAGCCAGCTGAACCCCTTAGAGTTGTTTACCACCAATTCTACAAGCCAGCTGAGCCTCATGTTCCCAACACTGCTGCATTGGGTCAGAAAATTCTCCACAGATGTCACCCTTCTTGTCCCAGCCACCATGCCCCTCGCTGCCACATTGGCAAGGCCTCTAGATACCACTACCTTTCTTTTCCATAGCTATGAACATGCCATGATTTTATAAGATCGGTGCTAAAATTTAGAGAGTAATACCCAGGCTTTATAATATGATTGCCTAAGAACTAATTTGGTACACCATTTTTGTGACCAGCCCTGCACAGGAGGTCTCTGTGGTCCCATGCCTCCACACCCAAGCCACTCAAAGGGGAATAAAACTAACTTCCACTTCTAGTCCAAATAGAGGACAGCATTGCTCTCCTGCCGGAGACAACCCAAACCAGAAAAGTCCATATGTCACAGTGGCTTTTGAGACACGTTGGGTATTAGGGAATGATCATGCAGCCCTAGAGAAGGGAAAGGAGTGAGCCTGGGATTGCCCAGCCTGTTATCCTGAGAGTCCCAGGCCATGGTGCAGGGAAGAGAAGACCCCCTAGGCTAGGGCAAGGCAGCTGAGAGAGCTGGGGACCACAGTGGCACACACTGTCAGGACCCAGGAGCGAGCGGCACAGAGACAGACATCTGCAGAGCCTTCTTCAACGCTGAGAGAGCCTGGTCAGCTCCCCTGCGAGGAACCTGCCCGAGGAGGAAGAAAGCCACCCAGAATGAGGAGAGCAGCAGTCAGCCTTAGGATCTACAAACCCCCAGAATCATCTTTTCAGGAGCTAGAGCAGTGGCTTGGCAGTTACGGCGCTTGCCTGGCATGCACGAAGATGTGAGTTCGAAACCCAGCACCACGTACACAATGAAGTGTCAGAGCAACGAAAGCCACATGAAAAACTAAATGAAACTGATTCTCTCTTTCTCTCTGTCTCTCTTTCTCTGTCCCCTCTCCCTATGAAGGAGGAGGAGGAGGAGGAGGGGAAGGAAACATGAATTGACAGAAAATGGGAAAAAAGCTGAACGTTTTCCACATTTGATGAGCATGATAAACCCACAGATCCAGGAAGCCCAACAAACCCTGACCACAAGACACAAGAAGAAAACTACTATGTCCATGATCGAACTGCCCAGACCTGACAGTGATCATGAAAAAAACCCTTAAAGGCAACGAGAGGAAAGACACACATTTTATATGGAAGAACAGAAATGAGGATGACCAAACAGCAGAGTCTCTCTAGATCGCTGTCCCTGTTACAGTTTGGATGCACAGTGTCCCCGAGAGGCTCACGTGTGACACGGTACATGATGGCTTAGAGGGGAAATGATTGGGTTCTGAGAGCCTGGACCCAGCGGTGAGTTACCTCGGTGGGGAGTAAGCGGGCAGTAACTGCAGGCAGTTGGGTGTGGCTGGAGGAGGCGGGCCACTGGGGGTGCGCCTTGGGGGTAGATATCTGGCGTGGAGTTTCTTGCTCTGCTTCCTGGTGTGTGTCTTGGGCCTCTTCCCTCCACCACACTTTCCCGCCATGAGGTTCAGCCTCCCCTCGGTAGCTGAGGAATGAAGTGACTGAGACCTCTGAAACCGTGAACCCCTAAATAAACTCTTCTTCCTAAGATTGTTCTTGTCAGGGGCTGGAGCGGTGGCTCGGTGGTTACGGTGCTTGCCTGGCATGCACAAGTACGCGGGTTCGAACCCTAGCACCACGGACACAACAAAGTCTCACGAAGTCTCAAGAGCAACGAAAGCCATGAAAAACCAAATAAAAATTGATTCTCTCTCTCTCATTGTCCCTCAATCTTCAAAAAAAAATTGTTCTTGTCAGGTCTTTTAGTCACAACAATGAAGTAGCTGATTAAAATAATACCCAACCAAAATATCTTTCAAAAAAGGCAAAATAAAAAATTTATAAATATGTACAAAAGATAAAGCAATTCATTATCAACAGACCCTCAGGACATGGAACTTTTTTTTTTTTAAATGATGCCAGATAGACATATGGACTTTTCCAAAGAAAGGAAGAGTCCTGGAAATGGCAACCACATAAATAAATGTTTTGAATTTTTCCTATTAATCAAATCTCTTTAAAAGATGATGGGTGCAGGGCATGGTGGTGCACACTTGTAGTACCAGCAACTTGGGATGCCCAAGCAGAAAGATCACAAGTGTAAGGCCAGCCTCAGCAATTTAAAGGACCTTGTCCTTAAATAAGAAATGAAAAGCCTGGAGGTCTGGCTCAGCAGGAGAACATCCCCAGGTTCAGTCCCTAGTATCTCTTCCCAGAAGAAGATAATTGGAGTTTCAAAAATAATAATACAGTGTGGAGTTTATAACATGAAAGTGTGCCAATAATAGCACTCAATCCTAGAGAGAAGAAATGGCCCATGATTCTTACGCTGGTATATGTGGAAGTGTAATATCACTTAAAAGCAGGCAGGTACAAGTTAATGCTTACCATCAGTCTCAGGAAAGCACTAAAATAACAAAACAAAGTTATAAGCTGACAAGCAGGTGAAATGGAATAATAAAACACACTTGAAGGAATGCAAGAAAAGAGGGGGAAAGAGAATAAAGACTAGATGGAACAAGTAGAAAATAACTGGCAAGATTAAATACAAAAATTTTGCAAATTTGATGTTATTATAAACAACCTCTGCTCTTCAAATGACCTAAGAAAATTAAAAGTCAAGCCATAGACTGGAAGAAAATATTTGCAACACTGTGTTTGACTTGTTTCCACAATATATAAAAAACCCTTACAATTCGTTAGAAAGCAAACCAATATAACAAAAATCATGGGAAAGGACAATTAATAAATAAAGCATAACAACTTCCAGGAAGCATCTAGAAAGATGCTCTACATCATGGAGCTTCCTTAGGAAAATTCTATCTAAATCCACAACATGTGTCAAAGTTTTAAAATTTGACAATACTAAATGTTGGTGAGAACATGGAACAACTCTTAGAATGTAAAACGGCACAACCAATCTAGAAAACAGTTGGATGATTTTTAATATAGTTAAACATACTCCTAACCTGTGAATTAGCAATCATTAGCTTTCTGAAGAGAAAGGAAAATCCCTATCCACCCTGAGACTTGTATATGAACATTCATGACAGTTTTACCCATAATGTTTGAAAATTCTTGAACTATCCAAATGGCCACCAGTAAGAACAGGGATAAACAAATGGAGTTATATTAATGACATGGATGTATGTTCCACTGTAAAAAGAGCAAAGCAGTGGTTACTAACAAACATGGGTAACTAAAAAAGCTCATGCTGAGTGAATCAGTCCAGGCTCTGGTGAGTACTTACTGGAAGGCTGCATTTATAGGGTAAATGCTATGATGTAACCAGTAAGCTAAGACACAGAAATGGAATTTGCACCAGTGGTGGCTGAGGTGGGAGCTGACCTCAAAGGGAACCTTCTAGAGTGATGCCTAAGTGACGTGGATGTGAATCTCTCTCTCCACTGGTCTCAGGCACACTAGCTGTGGTGACAGTGTCCTAGACCTCTGTCAAAATGCATTGAATGGTGCATTAGAAATCTGCACATTTTATCATATGTAAATTGCACCTCAATTAAATTTGTTTTATATTTTTAAAAGGAGAATATAAAGTAGAAACTAGGAGAAACACCATTGGAAGTGGCAGTAGGAAAGAGGGAAGGTCATATATTCTTATCAATGCTAGTCTTTCATGCTTTCCCTGATCAGTGAGGTCTTCCTGTTTCTTAATCATGTAATTCCCTACAGATTATTTTTTTTTGAAGACTTTTTCTTCTGAACCCTCTGATTTCTTGTTTTAATTTGGACTGATTTCTTGCTAAGCAGGTTGGATTCTGGGATTTGTTTTGTTTGTTACAATGCTGACTTAGGTGGACTCTATTGCTCTTTCTTGGTTCTATTTTCTTTTTTTCTGAAAACATTTGTGAGTCATTCTTTCAGAGTGTGTTTATAGAAGGCAGAGTTTTTTAAAGAGAGGGACAGTGAGAGAGAGAAAGAGAGAATCAATTTTATTTCGTTTTTCATGTGGCTTTCGTTGCTCCGACACTTTGTTGTGTACATGGTGCTGGGGTTTGAACCTGCATCCCTGTGCATGCAAGGCAAGCACCGTAACTGCTGAGCCACCACTCCAGCCCTGGAAAGGCAGATTTTGATCCTTTCTGTATTCAGAACTTTTGAACTTTGTTCTAAGATTTGATTGGAAGTTTGGCTGGGCATCTAATTCTAGGCTCAAAATCTTTGTTTTCCCCCTGGGACCTTGAAGTATTGCAGCATTTTCTTCTAGTACCAATTTTGTTAGTGAGAAGATGGATAACTCATCTTATTCCTTTGTGAGTAACCTGTTTTGTTTTTCTTGAGACCTTTTTAATGTACTTACTTTTTGCTGTTGTAAAATGTTGCAGTGATATATATCAGTTTATTCATTCAACAGATATTTATTGTAGATCTTGATTGCCAGGGACCTTAGAAGTTGGAAATGGATCTGTAAGAGCCCTGCTCTTGTGCAAGTTACAATCAAACATAGACAGGTAAGCAGATGAGATGCCTGAGTTCCAAGAGGAAGTACAACAGGGAACAGGCTGCTAATGAACTGGTGCGGGATGAGGAAGACCCTGGAGGTGAGGTGGGGAGGGGAGGGCTCTCTAAAGTGCTATTTAAGCAGAGATCTGTGGCAAAGCACTAGGAAAAAACGGAATGTGAATTCAAAGAATCAAGGTGGGAGACAGAAATTAGCCAGGGTGTCTAGAGAGTTAGGGAGCAAAGTTGGAAGGGGTAAGGGGATGAGAACCAGGAAGAGAACGGGAGACAGAATCTGAAGAGCTCACAAGAGACTCAGACCTTATTCCGAAGTAGGGAGTAAGAAGATCTGATTAATCTCAAAAGTCCTCTGGCAATGGGTTCGTGAAGGGTAGAAACAGGAAGACCAGTTAGGAAGTGCTGCTGGAACCCTGGCACACAGCAGTGATGGTTTGGGGTAGTGTTGCCATAGAGATGGGGAGAGGTGGTCAGATGTGAGGTTTTCATTGGAAGTCTTGAGGAAAAGCAAATTTGGGGGAAAAATAGAGTGTTGTTTGACATAACTAAGTAGAGATGGCTGATGGACCAGCAGAGTCTGTGCCTTGACAGCAGTCCAGGCAGATTTGAGTGTCTCCAGCGCACCAGTGGTGTTTGATGCCCTGCTTGATCGTTGACGGGCCCTTTCGAATTTGATTATTTTTAACTTTTAAAACATTTTTGATGATGCTGCAGATCAAAGCCAGGGCCTTGCATACGCTAGCCCCGTGCCCTTTTCTTGTGATAACTTGTGTGTCTTCAACTCTGGAAGTGTTTCTACTGTATATTTCCTTATAAACTTTCCAATTCTGCCCACCCTTTCCTTCCAGAGTTCCTATGCCGTGGTTATTAAACCTCCCGGATCAGTCCACAGGGCTCTTAGCTTCCCCTTGTTGTCCTCATCTCTGGGCTTCGGTGCCATGTTGTAGGAAGGTTTCTTGACTCCCTTTTGCCTGACAGTGATGTTGATTCATGCGACATCACTGCGTTAATCCTTTTTCGAAACCTCTTGCTTCTTGGTGATCACTCCTTTTTTTTCTGACAATCTGTTCCTTAAAATGTTCTCTCCTCTGTGGTCAGTATCTGTTTGTCTTGGTTCTTTTCATGTGTACTAATGCTTTTCGTCGAAACTTAGAGGGTCATAGTATTCTGTCCATTTTTATGAATGAAAACTACTTGCTTGATCTACCTGTCTGGGAGGGTTTTCATCAAGTGAGTCACGCTCCGGGCCTTGCCCCAGGTCAGGGAACTGACCTAGCATATAGAGTGTGTCCAGGAACAGCACGAGCAGGACCTGGACATCAAGCTGAAATCTTGAAAGCTTTGAAATTTAATGGTGTATGAACTCTTGAAAGATCAGCAGTAGTTACCCCTCCCTGAAAACACATGCCCAGATAAGTATTGCTGGTTGATCAGTGCTGGTTTTCAGGCATTGATAGATTAGTGATGTCTGCCAAGGGTGGGGAGGGGGAGGCTCAGCAAGCGGCTCTGGATCATCCTTCCTGCTCCAGCCCACACAGCTGTCGAGGATCCTAGTTCAGGAGTCTGTTGTGCAGCTTCAGCCTGAATGAGATGCCCGTGGATGGGTCTGGGGGCCTTGAAGACAGTCATTTAAGTGAGTGAAAATCAAGAGTACATATACGTAACTTACCTTGGTCTCTGTTGCCAGAGAGCTGACAGAAGGGCGAACCAGAGAGGAAATCAATTTGAGCATGAAAAAGCCACACATGCATTAGTCCTAAAACGTGTGTGTGTGTGTGTGTGTGTGTGTGTGTGTGTGGTTAGACAAGTGGCCATATTACAGTCTAGACCCAGGTTATTTATGGACTCTTTTACCTCGTTACCCCACAGGCCTGGTTAACCAGAGTTAGTTGCATCTGACCTTACTTTAATGGCTACTAAGACAGACAAATATTTATTGACAGTACAGAAGAAGCCGAACAGGATGTTATCATTAGCAACTTGGAAAGACAGAGTTGGATATTTTTAAGGACATTTAGCTTAAAAAAGGACATGAATCAACAGAGTTTATAACCACAAAGGTAATTAGAGCAATGGACACAGGAAGAACAAAGAGTTCAAATGCAGAACGGGCCAGACCTGATTCATCCATGTTGAACAGGGTGCCCACTGTGGGGAGTCACAGTGGGTCACACGGTCCACGAGTCACTGAGGCTGAGTTTTACACAGAAATATCCACAGGGAAATGGGATGGTGGGATAAAGGATGCCTAGGGAGGAGAAGGGGCAAGAGCTGTAAATACGAGTGCTTCCGGGAGCCACATGGTGAGATGAATGTGTGAACAGATGGGACTACAATAAGGAGTGCTGAGGCCTGCATCCAAATGCAGAATAAATGTCACCTCTGAAGACTTTCTAATTCAGGCTTTTTAAAAAAGACATACACTAGCGTCACACAGAGATTTCTCAGACCTCACGGTGTACGCTACCTTGGGCACCATGAGCAAGAGCAGCCCCTCCCTTCAGAGCCGCTGCTGCCAGTCGATGGTGGTAGCAGTTGTAGTCCACCATCAGGCTACTTGCGAGCAGCCTGGTAACTGTGAGCTGACAGTTGCCAAGCCACAGTGGTCTTGTGGTGCTGCGTTTTGACCTCACAAAGGGCCAGGGGAATCCGAAACACATCCCACCACAGAAACATACTGAATGTAAATCTGTTCCGTCAAGTGATTGCACGGGCAAGCACGGAGAACACTCGTCTGAGCAATTGAGACTTCATTACTGTTCACTGTGAAGACCTTTCCCCACAGTGCAGGGGAAACTGAGGCAGAGCCCGCTCACTGCCAGTCAGCAGATGGGAAGGAGTTTCAGAAGTGAGTGGCTCCTGGGAGCTGTGTTAGCCAGGTAAACACAGCCAATTGATTAGAGCTGGCTGAAGTTCACCTCTACGTCCATGAACACTGTCTGAGTTCTCAAAGTCAAGGAACCTGGTGGTTCAGAGCTTAAAGCTCCCTCACGCCGGGAAAGCTGCCGGGCAACAGACCATCAAGAGACAGTAGCAGCCCCATTCCCATTAAAACTGAAATCAAGACAGAGAATGGCTTCCTGGGACAACCTGTTCTGAGGACTGGGAATGGACCCCGCGTGACCTCCCAACTTCTCTAAGTGCTGCTGGATAGATGGCTGGGGGTGGGGAGAATTTTAAAGTCTATTTTCTCAAATTTCTGTTAATTAAGAAACAGGCTGTAGAAACTGGCTGTTACGGTTTGAATGTGAGATGTCCTCCAAAAGCTCACATGTGACAATTCGGGAAGGCTGAGGTGAAAGGGTTGTGTTATAAAAGCCTTAACCCCTTCAGTGAGCTGATCCACTTCTGGGGATTAACTGGCAACTGCAGGCTGGTGGGGTGTGGCTGGAGGAGGTGGTCTTTAGGGTGTCTCTTAGGGGTGTTATTCTGTATCTGGTGAGGAGTTCCTCTCTCTGCTCCCAGATGTGACGCTCTGAGCTCCCTGCTCCCAGGAGCCATGCCTTCTACCATGATGCTGAGCCTCACCTCGAGCCCCGAGGAACCCCTGAAACCGTGAGCCCCCAAATAAACCATTTCCTCCTAAAATTGTTCCTGTCAGGTCATTTAGTCACAGCAGTGAAAAAGCTGACTAAAACACTGGCTAAAATATGGGAAAAGCTCCTACTAAGGAGAGCTTAGCAGAGATCAGATTTGGAGGGCCTTTTCCTCTTTTCCAGCAAGGGAAGAACCATATAAACTGATTCAGAAAAAGAAGAAGTGACAAAAAATTACCTTTGATATAAAGACCATTATCTCCAGGGTCTCGATTTAATTTGTAGGGATATGTAGAAGGAAAAGAATGGCCCTGGTTGGGGTGGGGGGTGTAGGGTGCAGGTCTTCTGCTCTTTTCCTCCCTCGCCTCCTGTTGGTTCATGGCATTCTCTATAACCAGAAAAATTTGGAAAATTGATAAATGATGATTAAGTGAAAAAGGCAAATTGAGGTTATACTCAGATTTCGGTGGGCTCAAGGAGACATGAGCCTTGGATTTTGCTGTCTCCATAGGAACCATCAGGGGTTAAAATGTGTCTCTCTTGGGCTGAAGTAAATGGATTGGTGGCACAATGTCATTTCAGACAATTGGGTTGATCTAACCCAACATCCTTGTCAAAATGTAGAAACTGAGGCCAGAGAGATTAAAGAGGACAAGTTGAGTTCATGACACAGGACTAACCAGCCACCAGGACCTCCAATTCCAGTGTTAATTCTGGTTCAACTCTGGTCTCATGATTATGCTTAATTTTTCAAGATTGTGCCTAAGAGCAGTTGTGTTTCCTATGGAAATGACGGTATGTGTAGGTTGACACTTTCAAATGTGTTAGCCAAAGTGATGTCGTGTGTGAGGTGCGTACTTAGGTGTTTTTCATTCTGGATGAAAAACAGAGTGTTCATATATGTTATGGTTTGGATGTGAGGTGTCCCCTAGAGGTTCATGTGTGAGACAATGCAAGAAGGCTTCATGGTGAAATGATTGGGTTATGAGAGCCTTAATCTAATGAGTGAATTGATCCCCTGATGGGGATTAGCTGGGTGCTAACTGGAGGCAGGCAGGGTGTGGCTGGAGGAGTTTGGGGTAGAGATTTGGTGAGCTGAGCTTAGTCTCTCTCTGCTTGCAGTGCCCTGAGCCAGTTTCCTCCACCACGGTCCTCCAGCATGATGTTCAGACTCACCTCAAGAGGAGTAGAGCTTCTGTCTATGGACTGAGACCTCTGACCGTGAGCCCTAAAATAAGCTTTTCCTCTCTTGTCAGGTCTTTTAGTCACAGAAGCAAAAAAGCTGACTAAAGCTATGTATCTATATATGCATATATACATATATGTATGTCTACATAGACACACACACACATATACCCATCTTCATTTAGGAATTGCAATAGCCTATTTTATAAGTACTAGAACAGAAAAACATTATTTCTGAAAAAATGATATGAAGCAAAAACTCATATCTGCTATATCACTTAAGCCCTAAGTACAAATTTTGGGCTTAAAACCAATAGAAAGAATCCTTATCGTTGTGCTATGTAAACTATATATCTAGTCTTAAGAGAACTCTAGGAAACATGAATTTTATTTTGCACACAGAAAAGTTAAGTCCAGCTTCTAAAGATATCAGAAAAAGGCTGACGTTGTCGACAGGCAAAAATACAGCCAGAAAATACTCATAAAAATTCACCTTAACAAAGTAAATACATAGATGGATTTTTATTAGCATATTTAACCAACAGCATAAAATTGTTTCCTATCTGTATCATGCCAAGTTTTGTCAAAAAATGAATCTATAGAAAGATCACCCCAGATCTGAATACAGTGGAAAAGTGAAGATAGTAATGGGGACAGAAGTATTTAGGGGGAAAAATCTTAAAAAATAAAATATAAACATGACATAGGTCCCAGGATTCTGCATTTATGAGCTCCAGGCACAGCCCCACAGCTTGATTGAGGACTGTACTTTGAGTAACAAGGTGTGGATATCATCCTAATTGTACCAAAACAGGTTCAAAAATTAATTCACCAATAAGCTATGAAAAGCATTTAAATAGTGGCTGGAGTGGTGGCTCAGCAGTATGGTGCTTTCCTGGCATGAACAAGGACCCAGGTGCAATCCCTAGCACCACATACATAACTAAGTGTAGGAAAAACAAAAAACAGATGAAAAAAATTAACTCTCTTCCACTCACTCTTAAAAAAGAAAAGAAGGGGCTGGAGCAGTGGCTCAGCGGTTTCGGCGCTTGCCTGGCAAGCACGAGGACCCGGGTTCAAACCCCAGCACCACGTACACAACTGAGTGTTGGAGCAACTAAGGGCATGTGAAAAACTAAATAAAGTTGTTTCTCTCTTTCTCTGTCTTTCTCACTGTCCCTCTCTCTTTAAAATAAAAAGAAAAGCATATTCATGTACTGAATGATTTTCATTGGAAAAGTAGGAAGTTTCTGGAAAATCACATTTTTAAGTGCAAGTATATAACGTTTACGTCACTTACTGTTAACTTACCACAGATTTTTG
>PVKS010003254.1:30000-106313 GCA_004027875.1 Aplodontia rufa | reverse complement strand
ATGAAGAGAGAGGGACAGTGAGAGTAACAGAGAGAGAAACAACTTTGTTTATTTGTAGAGATGTATTGGGAAGGGGGGGCAGGGATAAGGGTGGGTAATTGAGGGGGTGTTTTAGGGGGTAAATCTAATTTTCAGAATATAAATTTATTATATTATTCTGTTGGAAAAATAAAATAAAAAATATAAAAAAAGAAAAATATTAGATAATAGTACAAATAACATGACAAGGAATTGAAATTTGGAAAACAACTATGAATTCAATTTTAGCACATTATCTTCAAAAAAAAAAAAAAAAAGGCAATACCTAACCTTAACTTACTATAAAAACTAGAATTGTTCCAAACCAGGCATGGGAGTGCACATCTGTAATCCCACTGATTTGGGAGGCTAAGGCAGGAAGACTGCAAATTTGAATTTAGCAACACTCTCTCAAAATAAACAATAAAAAGGACTGGGGATGTGGTGGGTTCAATCCCTAGTAGGGAAAAAAAAAAAAAGCTAGACTTGTTCTATCTTGTACATGAATTAATTCATATAACCCTCAAAATAACCTTACTTAGTTACTATTTTTCCCCCATTTTACAAATGAAAAACCCTGAAGCACAGAAAGGTTAAGAAGCTTGCCCACAGCTGGAAAACAGAACTAAGAATCAAATTTGAGCTTGGGATCTTAACCACTATATTATTCAGCCTCTCAAAATAAATAGTCACAATAAAAATGATTTTTCAAAAAATCCTATTGTGTTTTTTGGATTCAGAGGCCTTAGAAATTTCTCCCATGGGTTCTCGCAAAACACAGGCGCTGGTGCGGCGGTGGCTCAGCAGTTACAACACTTGCTTGGTCTGTGCTAGGACATGGGTTCAAAGACAAGCACCACATACACAACAAAGTTGTCGGAGCAACAAAAGCCACATGAAAAACTAAATAAAACTGATTCTTTCTACCTCTCTCATTGTCCCTCTCTTTAAAAAAAAATAAAAAATAAAAAGACGAGAGCAAATGAGTTCTACAGTAGACAAAATCCTTAGCTCCTCTCTACTAATGCCACAGTGATTTGTACAACAGCAAGAAATAAGCAGTACATGTTATGACTGTTCAAAAACTAAAAAACACAAAACTTTACACATGAAATGAACTTTAGAGCTCATTTACCTTTTACTCTGAAACCATAAAGGGTTTGCTTTACATACAACCAGTGAGGTCTCAGTATATTTTTTGTTTGCTTGTTTGCAATGCCTGGGATTGAACCCAGAGCCTCACGCATGCTAAGCAAGCACTCTGTCACTGAGCTACACCCCCAGCCCTCTGACCATATTTTTGAAAACCCCTAGTGATTTATGCAATTTCAACTACAAATCCATACCCAAAATACTTTTTTCTTTCTTCAAATAACCCACCATCAGCAAATAAGCCTTCCCTGTACTCCTTTACTTCCCAAAAACCTGTGACAGGCAACAATATGATTTAAAATTCTCCAGTTCAGCCAATAGTTAGAAATTCCTCTTCTGGACTATTTTCAAAACACTCTACACATTCGCTTCCCTCTGCCAGGCAGACTTCCAGCCCCCTCACCTGCAATATGTGAAAAGTTGTCTGAATAAGCAACAGCCTGAGGCTTCTCAAAGGTCTACAAACTCCCAATCAAAAATTACTGCTGCCCCATCAATGTGTCATATAAATGTTGGCATGTTAATTGTGTATTTATAAGATTGTTAATGGTTAGTTAATTTACCTCCCACACTATTATTGTACTTGAAATGATTTAACGTCTGCTAGGGGAGTTAACAACATGTAACAGCAGATGCGAGGTGGGTTTTTGTTTTTTTTTTTTCCTTTGCACACTGTACCCCGACTTCCCACAGTTAATTAGGCAAGTTAAAGTTGAACTCTGCACTGGAAGCCTTAGGACTGTTACAGAAGCACTTGCACTTATTTGCCACGAGGAAAGATAAGTAGAACACCAAAAAAACATTTTTGTTATATGCAAAGTTTTCCATTCATAAAAATCAACAGACCTCTTTTTACTAATATTTCAACATTCTTTAATCTAAAGTTTGAAATTCATACATCTTGAACTTTGAAAATAACTGAGTGACCATTAAAACAAAACGCAGCGCTGGAGTGGTGGCTTGGCAGTTACAGCACTTGCCTGGCATGTGCCGAGTACACAGGTTCAAACCCTAGCACCCATGTACACATCAAAGTGTCAGAGCAATGAAAGCCATGTGAAAAACTCCATAAAAACCGATTCTGTCTCTCTCTCACTGTCCCTCTCTTTAAAAAAAAAAAATGCACTTCATTGCCTTTAGATCTTTTTCTTAACTCTCTCCAATTTAGCTCTAAATTAAAACTTCATTTATTTTTCAGACTACTGAAAATTGAGCTGCTTTTTTAAAAAACCTGTTCTGGGAATTAAAATTTTCTCCATGTGAATATGGCTAATTAAATAGGAAATGGTGAGACAATATATCTACAAAGTTTATTTTTTCCTTTCACATTTTTTTCTAAAGAAAGGAGGACAGTGAGAGTGAGAGAGAGAGAGAGAGAGAGAATCAATTTTTATTGAGTTTTTCAGATGGTTTTTGTTGCTCCGACACTCAGCTGTGTACGTGAACTGCTGGGGTTTGAACCTGTGTACTTGCGCATGCCAGGCAAGCGCCATAAACACCCAGCCACCGCTCCAGCCCTCCTTTCACATTTTTAATGCCATTCTTTGACTGAAAGAACTTACTAGGGGCTGGAGAGGTGGCTCAGTTGTTAGAGCACTTGCCTGGCATGCACGAGCACGTGAGTTTGAACCCAGCAACACGTACACAACAAGGTGTCTGAGGAAGGAAGGTTACCTGAAAAACTAGATAAAACTTGCTTCTCTCACTGTCCCTTTTCTAAAAGAAAGAAAGAAAGAAAAGAAACAAAAGCCAGGAAAACTAAATAAAATTCTCTTAAAAAATAAACAAAAATAAAAGAAATAAAAGTACTTACTAGATTAAGATAACAAAAAATAAATGCTTACATCTTCTTTTGAATGAGATTCATTCAGCTAACATCAACTTAGTGCGAGGTCCTAGGAACCCACAAAAATACATAAACCCTGGTCTGCCCCTCCACAGGCTGACTTAGCCACATTAGAGTGGCGATGTCACATCATACAGAACGCTAACTCAAGACAAGGCCACATACCTCCAAATGAGACACAGGCAAGTCACAGAAAGTTTTAGGAATGATGGCAGTGACATTTTAAGGATAACCAAGCTTTTCTTAGAAATACACGGAGAATAGTAATATATATTTCCCCCCTTATACTGAACTAACTAATCCCATTTTTTTTTCATAGAGGGTAGGGTGTGTGCTGGGGATGGAACCCAGGGTGCTCTATTACTAAGCTACATCCCCAACTCTTTTTTTTTTTGAGACAGTATTGCTAAATTACTCAGGCTGGTCTCAAATTTGCAATTCTCCTACCTCACCTGGCAAGACTACCCTCATTTTTCTTTTTTAACTAAAGCTTAAAGGAGTTAAGTAACTTGCTAAGGGTACATGATATTTTTCTTAAAAGGCCATACATAGCCTTTGAAGTACCCCATGAAGGGTGGTGTCCATTTCCAACCCCTTGACTCTGGGCTCACCTGGAGCTTTGCTTCCAGCAGGGGTGCACTATGCACCATCTAAACCACACCCCGAGGCCCTGCAGCTTCTGCTCTAGCCTTGGAACACGCTTGGGATAAAAGTCCATATGGGGGCTGGAGCGGTGGCTCAGCGGTTTCGGCGCTTGCCTGGCAAGCACGAGGACCCGGGTTCAAACCCCAGCACCACGTACACAACTGAGTGTTGGAGCAACTAAGGCCATGTCAAAAACTAAATAAAGTTGTTTAAAAAAAAAAAGTCCATATGGGCAGTGGCTCAGCCATCTCAGTCATTCCATATGTCTTGTTGAGGCACCCAATAAATGATGAAGGCCCTCTGGAACCAGTGGGCCTCCCCTATCTTCCACCAATCTACAGAGGCAAGACCTCTTATGTCAAATGTCTCCAACAGAGGGACCTAACTCTTGATTTTCTTGCCTTTATTATCACTAACCACCTGAAATGCCTCAGAATTTTACCACCTGCTAAGATCCAGTTAGAGAGCCTGATTTAGTAAGCAGAGTACCTCTTGAACTTCTCCTCAGACAGACCTGAAGGGCAGAGGACAGTAACATAATCTAAGGGATGAGAGGACCTGGGAGGCACCTACTGTATAATGCCATAAGAAATTTATGCTTACAATTCATTCATGTTTTGCATTCTATCCTATAATATACTGCATCTATGTTTTTTTAACTAGGAAAAAAATACCACTAAAATTGATACTCTGGGCAAATGGGCAATGCTTACTCTTATAGCTTCTAGTACCCCTTGGCAGAGACTGGGATTCTCCTAACTCCAGTTTGAACATCAAGAGTCTTGTGGAAAAACATAGGCTTTGGAGTCAGAAATAACTGATTTTGTGAAGATGAAATGGTACTTTATCAATGGATCACTCAAAATCTAAATTTTGTTCAAAAGATTATTTCTAAAGACAAGCATAAAAATAGTATTAATCACACCAAACTACATAAAGTTCTAAGCACAAGTTAGACAAGAATATTATTGTTCAGCTGCTATAAAACAATGAGTATTTTCAAAGTGTTTTGAAATAACATTTATTAGCTAGCAAAAGCTGTGAAACTTCTAAAAGCACTCCCAAAACTCCAAACCTGCCAGCATTTCTGGTTGTTAGAAGGAAACTGCCGGTTTGGTGCAACACAGCCCTAAATTATTTTGCCAACAGGTACTGTCTCCTTGGAAAAAGCGACTTGACTGACACTTACAAAAACAAACAATACTAGGTTTTACTTAAGACCTCAGGTAAAAATGTTTATAGTTTCACCTCAAGTAAAGACTATGAATAACTCCAAAGAAACTAGACTGCTTTTCAATGTGAAATTATAAGTTTAGGCAAACTGTAAATAGCACTCAACTGCCTACCAAATTCTCATCCACAGACTTCGTCTGCCAAGTATTCATAAAACACTTCCCACGTGGGGCTGGAGCGGTGGCTCAGCGGTTTCAGCGCTTGCCCGGCAAGCACGAGGACCCGGGTTCAAACTCCAGCACCACGTACACAACTGAGTGTTGGAGCAACGAAGGCCATGTGAAAAACTAAATAAAGTTGTTTCTTTCTTTCTCTCTCTCACTGTCCCTCTCTTTAAACAAAACAAAACACTACCCATATGTCAGGTACCAGAGAGAGTGCTAAGAGAAAAATAAAAGAGTGAGCCACTACCTTCATGGAGCAGAAAGTGTATATGGCAGACAGAATTCTAAAACCGCTCCAGAAGTTCTTGCCCGTTGGCATCAATTTCTATCCCTCTATGATATCCCCCCTCAAGTGTAGGTGGGAGCTTGCTTGCAAATATGGTGAAGGTGACAGGACAGTCACTCTCTTGAAGATGTTCCGTGTAACTCCATCTTTGCCAACTGAGAAGAGACAATCTAGCCATAGAGTGTCCTGAGGCCTTGAAGAAGCACATAGCCACATGGCACCACACATGGCCAGGACTGATGGCAGTTTCTAGCTAAGAATGATACCCAACCATGAACTAGTAAAGAAGGGAGACCTCAGTCACACAGCCACAAGGAAGAGAATTCTACCAACCATCTAAGAGAGCCTGGAAACTCTTTCCCTAGTTGAGCCCCCAGAGGAGTCCAAAACCAGCTAATATCTCAATCTCCTCCCACCTTTTAGACCATTTTGAAGTCTTGACCCCTAACTCACTGTGAGACGATAAACTTTTATTGTTTTAAGCTGATTTTGTTTGTGGTAACGTCTTATGCAGCAAGAGAAACTGAAAACAAACCTAAAACCCTTTACATGCAACAGGTAAGGCTCTCTGCAATTCAGTCACTTACCTGCTCTTCCCCCCCATGTGACTGCCAGGACAACTCTGGGCATGTTCTGGTCTTCGGAAATGACTACCCTTTGTGTGAGATGTGCCCTTCTCCTCCAACACAATCTTTATCTTCCAAGTCAACACAAATATCTCATCCTCTGCAAATGCTTCTCCAATCCCCAAGGTCCAAACGGTTTTAAAAGCATATATTCTACCTTCATTTATTAGTTGAATGAATATCTTTTCTTTTTTTCAGTATTGGGAATTGAATCCAGGAGCATTCTACTCTAAGCTATATTCCCACCCTTTTTCATTTATTTTTTTTTTTTAAAGAGAGAAGGACAGTGAGAGAGACAGAAAAACAGAATCAGTTTTTTTTATTGAGTTTTTCACATGGCTTTTGTTGCTCTGACACTCAGTTGTGTACGTGGGTGCTGGGGTTTGAACCCGTGTACGTGCGCATGCTGGGCAAGCGCCGAAACTGCAGAGCTACCACTCCAGCCCCCTTTTCTAGTTTTGAGACAAGATCTTATTAAGTTGTCCAGGCTAGCCTCAAAAATTGCAATCCTAGGGGCTGGAGCGGTAGCTCTGTGGTTACGGTGCTTGCTTGGCAAGCCTGAGTACGTGAGTTCAACCCCAGTACCACGTACACAGTGAAGTGTCCGAGGAATGAAAGTCACATGAAAAACTGAATAAAAATTGCTTCTCTTTTCCTCTCTCACTGTCCCCTCTTTCTTTAAAAAAAAAAAAAAAATTGCAATCCTGTAGTCACTGGGACTATAGGTGTGCACCACCATGCCCAGTACAGGGATGTTATTAAACACGGTACAATGCAAAACACAGGTCCCACAACAAAGAATCACAGCCCCCCAAAATGTCAACATTAATAATTCTGAAGTTGAGAAACCCTAATGTGTGGCTTAAAGTTACTAAATTTGTGGCAATTTCCAGTTCCTTTGGAGCTGTTCTAAACCATAGAACTTTAAAATCTATGCTCAAAACTTCTAATAAGAGTGAGTGCATAGCAGTGGCTTGAGCAAGCCTTAGTGAGCAAGCGGGTGCGAGAAGGGAGTGTGAGAAAGAGCGGGAGACTGCGAGACAGGGCAAAGCAGGGGCTTGGTCGGAACCCCTGCTGAAAGAAAGTATACAGCAACTTAACAGTGTTGTAGTCATTAGAGGCCTCATTTCTGAATAGTATTTGAAGTAGCCCTAAATTCCTGTTTACTAAGAACAAAGAACAACGAACCACATTTCATACCTCCAGATGAACTGACCCTTAGCAAATAAATAGCCAATCAGGAGCTGACGAGCCAATTCCTAACATACCAAACTATATATGGTAGAAGTCTGAGACAAAGGGTACCATGGCTGATAGAAATATATCATACATGTTAGAAGATCAACCGATCCTGTACTCTGCTTTGTTTGAATTTCCCGCTTCGCTGTGCAACCCTATAAAAGCATCACTGTACTAGAGCTCGGGGCTCCCTCCCTCTAAATCCGCTGCATTGGAGAGAGCCCAGGCTTGAGCTTGCAATAAAAAGACCCTAATGTATCTGCATTGGATTAGGCTCCTTGGTGGTCTTTGGGGACTCGAGACTTGGGTATAACACTAAAGTCTATACAACTCCGAGTATCAACTACTAGGATCAATTCTAAGTATCTGTTTTCTTACATTTTAACTACCCTGAGGAATACCAAAGCTCAAACTGCTACTGACAAATTTCATTCCCTCAAACCTATCCCTTGGTCTGAAAAGCCTGTTCTCCCTCCACCTGGCTGCCTCCTACTCAATACTCAAAATGCAGCTCAGTGGTCAATTCTCCCAGGTGACCTTCCCAGTGAATCCAGGTTGGCTGTTCACTCTGTGTTCCCACTGCGTGGCACTATCCCTTCTACCAAATGAGGAATCCAGTGCAATGCCTAGAACAGCTACTAAGTGTGTGTTCTGTTCTACAGAAAAGTACAGCAAAAAACAAAGCAGATGAAGGCCTCATGAGCTCACAGTCTAATGGAGGGAGAGAGACAAACAAGATAATCAGGTAGTAAGTTAGAAGTGGTACGGGGAAGAAAAAATAGGGAAAGAAATATGGGTTAAGTAGATGAAGTCACAGGTTGCCACTGTAAATAAAATAGTCAAGGAATTCCCAGAAAGTGACTCCTAACTTAAAGCCTGGAGGTGACAGAGTAAGCTCCGGGGACATGAGGGGGAAGGGAGCTGCTGTGCAGAGGGGAATGGGCCTCATGCTGATCAACAAGCTCGAAGAAGTCCCACAAGGGGGCAAGTAGTAGAGGCTCGGATCTGGAAGAGTACGACAGACTGGTAGGGCCTTGAAGGCCATTCTGAGGCCGGCAAAAATGGGATCACTGGAGAACTGAAAGGAGAGCAGTAACATGATCTAACTCACATTTAAAAAGATTTCTCTGTGGCCAGAGCGGTGGCTCGGTGGTTACGACATTTGCCCCGCATGCACAAGTACGTGAGTTTGAACCCCAGCACCATGTACACAATGAAGTCTCTAAGCAACAAAAGCCACATGAAAAACTAAATAAAAATTGTTTCTCTCTCTCTCTCACTGTCCCTCTTTCTTAAAAAAAAAAAAAAGAAAGAAAGAAAGAAAAGAGATCTCTCTGGCTGCTATGTTAAGGAATGAATCAATCAATGAAAGAACAAACAAATCACATTGCCTTTTTTTCCTTTGTACTAGTAATCTGTTTATTTGTTGGTTTTCTAAACTCTAAACTCCTTAAGGACACTGCCAGACTGTTCTTATTCATCACTGTTTGTTGACAGTTTCTAGTAGAATGTGGATGGCATCCAATAAGAGCTCAGTGTGGAAAGAACAGAAAAACATGAATGTTTCTTGTTTCCAAGAAGCTATGCCATGATTTCTGGAGGTGAGTGGGTAGTATTCATGGTGCTGGTTCAGTGTACAGTAAAATTTCTTTCCTTTTATTGCCTTCTCAGTATTTGAAGTTTGTTTGCACAAGTGAAAGAACTGAATACAGTTGTGTTTCCTCTTCACTGGCTCTGGGGTTAACCACAACATCATTTAAAAAAAAAACAAGCAATAACAGTTTATTACAAAGATCATTTAGGAAATCTGAATTCCTGTTCCTTAATTTCCAGAGACCTAATTTGTCACTTCTGTCATTCATAAAACTATAATGTAGATTCCATTATTATTCATGTTTTACAAATCAGTAAACTAAGGCACAAATATGCAAAAGGCCATACAAGTAAGAGGTGGGGCCAGGATAAGACCCTGGCAGCCTAGCTCTGAACCCTTCCCCAAAGCACTAACACTGTGCTTCACATACTACTTTATCACAATCTTCCCATCCCCCTGCTTACAGAAGAAAATATGTGAATACAAACAGATCTGTTCACCCAACAAGCACGAATAGTCAATACATGCTGGGAGTCCGGAGTAATTGGCTAAGTCACAGTCCCTATCCCCAAGAGGGGAGTCAAGCAGGGGAGAAAAGACAAGGATACAAATGGTCACAATGCAGAATGAGAGCAATACTAGAGGATTCTATAACAGCACACTATGGGAACACAAAGGAAAAAATACCCAAATGAAACTGGATACTTAAGACAGAATTCGCGGAGATGAATAAGACCAAGATAAGGGAGGCAGTCACCTTAAGAACAGTGAAAAAGAGCTAGGTGTAGGAGCATACACCTATAATCCCAGCAACTCGGTAGACTAAGAGTCAGGAGGATCATGAGTCCAAACCCAGTCTGGGCAACTTAGTGAAACTCTGTCTCAAAATAAAAAATACGAAGGGCTTGGGACGTAGCCCCTGGATTTAATCCCCAGTACCAAAGAAAAAGAATAGTGAAAAAAAGAACTGGCATTGAAATAACCTGTAATGCTGGCTCCTTAATCAGAAGTGTTTACAATAAAGGTCACTCCAGCTGTCCTACAAGCTGCAAATTAACAAGCCATACATGAGTTACTGCAGAAGCAGAGAGGATCCTCTGTGGTTGGAGAAGACAAGGGAATGGGGCAGGCTAAGAAAGGGTAGGTGGGAGAGGCTGAGAACAATCAAGCATTAAACTGCCTGGGTTCAAATCTGAATGTAGCTGCTCTTGGTGGAGCCTAGGCAAAGTAATAACTTCTGTATCTCCATTTCCTCATCTACCGATGGGAATAATTTTGGTGCCTACCTCACAGAATTGTTATAGAGACGGCTAAGTAGTTATTACACTGCCTATACCCACTACACAAAAGTTTGTCATTGTTTCTGCTATTGTTATTACCTGGCCTAAGATGAATCTTCAAAGATGAGAAGTTAGAAGGTTGAAGAGGGAGCAAAAGCAACCTTCAAGATAGCATGGCACCAAAGAAAAAGCAAAACACATATTTATTAACTAAAATCACATGGAGTTCAAAATTGCTGATTAGATTGCCACTGTAGAGAGGCTACTCTGGCAGTGTGTAGAAGATTAATGTGATGAACAAGACAACAAGACAGACTGATTATGAAGCTAAGACTACAGCCCAGGAAAGAGATGATGAAATCCTTTTTGTTTTTTTTTTTTTTTTAAGAGAGAAGGTCAGTGAGAGAGAGAGAGAAAGAGAGAATCAGTTTTATTTAGTTTTTCATGTGGCTTTCGTTGCTCCGAGACTCCATTGTGTATGTGGTGGTGGGGTTTGAACTTGCGTACTCACGCATGCAGGGCAAATGCTGTAACCACCGAGCCACCGCTCCAGCCCCAAGATGATGAAATCTTAAATAAAGTGAAAGACGGTTCTGAAAATTCAAGACACAGTCAAGAAACATTTAAGATAAAAAAAAAAAAAAAAGGTAGGACTTGATGGCTTGGTGGACGGAAAGGCTTGCGTGACAGTACCAACAATAAAACTGTGAACTTGAAAGCAGAAACCCGTTAGAGTGGAGATAAGGAGTTATTCTTCAGAAACAATGAACTTGGGATGTCCGTCCATGTATTATCCAAATAGAGGTCCAACAAGACACAAATCTGATAGCTCAGGATAAAGCTCTCAGAAAATCCGAGAGACATCAATACAAAAGTGACAGATGAAGCCATGGAAATCAATGAGTTTGTCTAGTTCGCAAGGAATGAACACCCAAAGAACAGAAACAATAAAAAGGTAAGAAAACACCAGAAGCTATTTTAAAAAGTCAGGGTTCACCTAGATTCTAAAGCTATGATCCATGCTGTGTAAACTCATGAATCCCTAAGCAGTTACTTTCTTCCCTACCTCCTCCCCAGTAAGAAGTCTCACTATTGGACTACAAAGTCCTTGAGAGGAATACACTTTGCCCCTTGACTTCCCACCACTACAGCCCAACATATAATGCTCAGTACACATATTTGTAAAATTAAAATGACTGAACAGAGAACCAGAAATGTCCCCAGCATGGAACTCCTTGAACCTAGGGCTGCCTCCAGGAGTACAAACAGGAGGTCGACCTTGTGCACTGCTGATGGGAATGTGGAATGATGCAGCTGCTTGGGAAGAGTGCCTGGCAGTTGCCCAAAATGTTTATAGACATAGAATGACCAGAGGAACCAGCAATTGCACGTCTGGTAAATACCCAGAAGAACTGAAAACGTGTTCACAGAAAAATCTGTGTATGTTTATAGTAGCATTATTCATATGAGCCAAAGGTGGGAATAACCCAAATGTCCATTGACTAATGAGTGGATAAACAAAAAGTGTGGTGTACACACATAACAGAATATTATTTGGCAATAAAAAGGAATGAAGTATTGATATATGCTACAATACAGATAAACCTTGAAAACATTTTGCTTAGTAAAAGAAGCCAGACATAAAAGCCCATATAATGCATGAGTTCATTTATATAAAAGGTTCAATACAGGCAACTCCATAGAGAGAGAAAGTAAACTAGTAGTTGCCAGGAGCTAGGGGAGGAGGGATGAGGAGTGACCGCCAATGGATTCAAGGTTTCTTTGGAGATGACAAAAATGTGTTGGAGTAAGATGAAAGTGGTGATTATATAACTTTGCGATTATAGAAAACTATTAAAGAATATATTCTAAAAGGGAGAATTGTGCCAGGTGCGGTGGCAAATAAGAGGCTGAGGCAGGAGGACTACAAGTTCGAGACCAGTCTGGGTAAATATCTCAAAATAAAGAGGGCCAGGGCTGGAGTAGTGGCTCAGAGGTAGAGTGCATATGCAAGGACCCAGGTTTGATCCCCAGAACCACATACACAACCAACGGAAAAACAAAAAACGGACAAAAAATAAAATTGACTCTCTCTCTCTTAAAAAATAAACAAACAGGAGGTAGAGCGGTGGCTCAGCTTTTTAGGCACTTGCCCAGCATATGCAAGTACGCGGGTTCAAACCCCAGCACCACGTACACAACAAAGTGTCTGAACAACAAAAGCCACATGAAAACTGAAATAAAATTGATTCTGTCTTTCCCTCTCTCTCTGTCTCTCCATAAATAAATAAGGCTGAGGGTGTAGCTGGGTGGTTGAGCACTCTGGGTTTAATCTTTAGGCTCAGTATGGGGGTGGGGTTGAATTTTATGCTGTATGAATTATATCTCAATTTTAAAAAAAGAGAGAATGGGGCAGAAAGAGGAAAGATGGAATCTATGCTGCATCTTAGATGTCTTCTAGTTTAAATGATTCCAACCCAAGGACACCAACAAAGTATTTAATCCTGCAGAGCCAGCAACAACCATAAAATTTTTTAAACAGATATGAAATTCCTCATGGAAAAGTGGGAAGTCCCAAGTGTTTTCCCTTGGGGAAAAGAAAACTATCAAATGTAATAGTAGAGGTAGCTAACCTACGTTTCCAGCTGACGGACATTAATTCCAGTGCCTAAAGTCCCAGCAGAACATCTGACTTTGCTGAAGCAAACCCCACAGGCTGGAGCAGCTTCTCCCAGGGCACCAGACAGCACTTTAATCCACACCAAAGCATGGCCCTAAGAAGCCACAGAGAAAGGTAACACTGTGGCTCCGTGATCGGCCTACTGAGCCACTGGTACTTCAGGAGTACTTCTTCTCTTTGCTTTGGAATAAAAAAAAAATTTAAAAAGTTGAAAGGAATAAAACAAAAAAAGGCAACATAGATGGCAAAAAACACAAAGGCTCTGGAGAGCTGGGTGGTACCATAATTCCCATACCTAGCAGCTGAGAAAAATGGGATACTCCAGTTTCTCTGGGCCTCAGTTCTTCTATCTTATTACTTCACAAAGCTGTTTCAGTCCCAGTGGAGGACTGAAAAGTGACACTCGAATATTAGTATCATTCCCAGTTCACTTGAAAGAAAATTAGCTAATACTGTACATTTTGGGGTCAAACTGGAAAAATAAGACTTGTAAACCCTTTACCAATGACATACTCAAACACAGTCTTAAATTTAAATAAAATTACAAGGTATATAGAATATCCAAGTCAGGAAACTTTTCTTCTTCTTCCAGAAGATCAAACCCAAGAGTCTTACACATGCTAGGCAAGCACCCTGCCACTGAACTATACACATCCAGCCCTGCAAATGGAAGACTGCATATACTATTTTCTTGATATAAAATAGTTTTTAAAAGTTTAATTTTAAAGAAAATTATAGATATAAAAACAAAATCTAATTCTTCATAACATCTCCACGACTAAGGCCAATACAATCACCAGGAGTGAAGCTACTACTGCAGTGGGACCGGTGCTTTTCGCACTGCTCTGAAACTCAATTTCCTTAACTGGAAAAGGTGGTGGCGTGGTATGTAAAATCCTCCCCCCAACCCCGCAGAAAAGAATGTCAGACACATTAGAGAGAAACTGCTTACTTCAAATAGCTACCAAGTGAAGGTTACTGTGAAATACTTCAAATTCCATAAGCACTCAGGACTGCAGTGTGGGAAGGGAATATTCCAAGCTTAGACTAATGGACAGAAGGTATAAATGAAATAAAGCCTGACGCATGACTATCTAAGGAAGTCTAAGCTGAAGACAGAATATATTTGTTCTGAAATCATTAACCAAGCTTCAGTTTGTGAAATACATTTGAAACACTTAACACATTTGATAAGCTCCACATATAAATGGTAGTGATAACTAAAGTAATTAAAGATAACTAAAATAATTTCCTTTACCTAGTTGAAGATATATAAATGTCTGGGGCCGGAGCCGTGGCTCAGCGGTTACAGCACTTGCCTGGCATGCACGAGGATGTGAGTTTGAACCCCAGCACCACATACAAAACAAAGTGTCAGAGCAATGAAAGCCACATGAAAAACTAAATAAAACTGATTCTTTCTCTCTCACTGTCCCTCCTTCTCTTAAAAAAAAAAAAAGGAAGAAAAAGATATATAAACGACTATCATATTTCAGACTTAGTTTTCATATTCTGGATTTTTTTTACACCAACAATTTGAATTCTTATCATTTTTGTTGCCTGTGTTAACAAGAATAGAAGTTACACCAAGTTGGAATTTTTATTATTTTGGGGATGTGATCCCTTTTTAAAATCTGTTCATATTTTAACTCATCAACTTTATTGATCAAAGCTTCATTAGCTTGTAAACAAACAGTTTCCCAGGTAAACTGAATTGCCCCACACAAGGATCTTAAGCAAATAAATAAGTACAAAACAGGCAGAGATTATAAATTAGGGCAGACAAATCTGTATCTAGCCCCACGCGGTAAAGAGCATTCTATCAATATAGTGAAATGCTAATCTCCTAATTAACAACCTAATTAGGTAATTATGGCTTTGCAGAGGGATGCCGAAATGAAATATGACAACATGGTCACCTCTTTATATGGCACCTGTGGGCCTTTTCAGCTGTCATTGCAAAGAGTGCAATATCAATTTGAACAGATGACAAAGTGCTGTCATTTTTCATTCTGATAATATACAGAATGCTTTGGACGGAAGTAGTTTACAAAAGAAAGAACTTGCCTGGTATTTTCCTAATTTAAATATGCTCAAATCTTTGCTAAAATTTTTGCATGTTTTTATACTGCTTCTGAGAGAATTATCATGCATATTAAAAAAAAACTAACTGGCCTTAATCCTTAATTGTGTATACTAAAACTATTTCAATTATGAAATACATGATAATAAGAAAAGCATATAAGGCAACAATTTACCATGACATTTTAATACAGTTACAAGAAAAATTAAAATCCAAACTAAGATCTCCATTTTTTTTCCTGTAAAATAAAACAAAGTGAGACAGAAAAAATTGACACTTGTTAAAGTAAATTAAAATGGAGACCAGGCCTGAAGAATTCCTAAAGTCAGTTAGGACTCATAAGTGACTTCAATCTTACTTGATTCGCAAACCTAAGTGAAATGTAACTTGTACTATTTCTTGTAAATGTTTAAGAAAAACAGAACTTAAGCTCAACCAGTCAGAAGTAGCCCACAAACTTATCATTATAATTCCAAATGGGACAGATCAAATCAGACAACTCCACAATTGTAACCAACCAAATGTTTGCTTTACTTCCACATTCTTCCTATAAAAACTTTCCCACTGCATTCCCATGTGAACCACTTCTGGTTTGGAGCTGACCATTTCAAGAATCACTGTTTGTTCAAATAAATTATTTAAAAATATTTTATGGGGGGCTGGAGCAGTGGCTCAGCGGTTTTGGCGCTTGCCTGGCAAGCGGGAGGACCCGGGTTCAAACCCCAGCACCACGTACACAACTGAGTGTTGGAGCAACTAAGGCCATGTGAAAAACTAAATAAAGTTGTTTCTCTCTTTCTCTCTCTCACTGTCCCTCTCTCTTTAAAAAAAAAAAAAAAAAAAAAAAAAAATATTTTATGGGAGGCTGGAGCAGTGGCTCAGAGGTTGAAGCTTTTGCCTGGCATGCTCAAGGACATGGTTTCAAACCCCAGTAACACATACACAGTAAGGTCTAGGAGCAGCAAAAGCCACATGAAAAACTAAATAAAATTGATCACCTCTCTCTCACTGTCCCTCTCTAAGAGAAAAAATAAATAAATAAAAATGTTTAATGGGGGCTAGAACAGTGGCTCAGCAGTTATTGCACTTGCCTGTCATGCTCAAGGACATGGGTTCAAACCCCAGCACCAAGTACACAAGGAAGTGTCGAAGCAACAAAAGCCACATGAAAAACTAAATAAAAAATTGTTTCTCTTTGTTTCTCTCTCACTGTCCCTCTCGCTTTAAAAAATAATAATAATTAAAATAGAAATATTTTCTGCGTTAGTTGACCTTTTTTTAACACGAATGACTTTCTATATCAGAAAAACACTTCCTAATACATAAATATTAAACTTACAAATAAGCTCCTGATATCAATGGCCAACCTTGCTTTCATGGAGATAGGAGTGTACTCCCTCTGAAAGTAAAGACAAAGCTGTCACAGGCTTATTCATGGTTCCACTGGCCACCAAGAGGTGATGATAGGTAGCACTGGGCCACTGGTACCAACACGATACAAGTCTTCTTCCATGATATTCTCTTAAATAGGGTGGTGGTGATGGTGGTTTTTTTCAGGGAGTATCCTGGAAATCTTAGCATCATTTATGTCAAAACACATGAAACTAACAGGACAGGATGGCACACCCCTGTAATCCCAGTTATTCAAGAAGATTGTGAGTTTACAACCAGCCTGAGCAACATAGCAAGACCTTGTCTCTGTCTAAAAAAAGAACAAAAAACATGTAACCATTTTCTAAGTGAAAAAAGACTGAGGCTGGGGATTCTATCTACAGCCTAACCCAAAAAAAAAGAGAATCACCCACAGTAGTGAAAAGTCTATAGATCAAAATGATACTGCGTCTACTCACGCTTGCTAATATCAAGTTTAAATTAAAATCATTTTTACTAAAAATAATTTGTTTTTCAAAAACATTCCTGAAACAAAGAACAAACAAACTTATAATCTCATCACCTCTTCTATCTATTTGACATAACTGGGATCATACTTTACATAGTGCTAAATACTTTTATTTTTAATTTTTATTGAGTTGCCAAAGAATCTTAAATGCATATGAAGTGACAATATGATGTTCATTTGGTCTTAAATCATAGTTTCCCTCACAATGCCCACTCCCCAGTCTCTTAATTCTTCTATATTACATCCCTATAAGAGATATAAATATGTACACACACACATAAACATATATATATATATATATAATTATAAATTTTTCAGAATTATATGATGGTATAAGCATCATTTGACTTCTCAGGGAGAGGTATCATTGCTCGGACACTTCGTTGTGTATGTGGTACCGAGGTTTGAACCTGTGTTCTCGCACATGCCAGGCAAGCACTGTAACCACTGGACCACCACTCGGTTAAGGTTTTTTTTTTTTTTTTTGCTTAATATTATGTGGTCAACTAATGTCTCCAAAATTATTCTAAAACATCTAAAATAACTACACAATATTTCCATTCTAGAGATTTTCCATAGTTTCCCTAAACTTTGTTCAATACTAAGGTTATTTCTAATTTTTGTTATTATAAATACTGCTGCAGTGAAAATCTTTAAACATGAATATTTTTCTATATCACCGATTATTTCTTTAATAAAGATTTCTAGAGGGGATAGAGCAATGGCTCAGCAGTAGAGTGCTTGCCTGGCATACATTAGGACCCAAATTCGAATCCCAGCACCACATACACAACTGAGAGTCAAAGAAACAAAAGTCAGATGAAAAAATTTTAAAAATTGATTCTTTCTCCCTCCCTTCTCAAAATAAATAAAGATTCCTAGAAATGAAAATACAAGCCCAAAGGCATACATGGATTCTTTTTAAACCTTATACTTTTTACAGCTTATAAATACTGCCAAAGAACTTAAGTAAGTTTTACAAATTTACATTCCCACTAGTAATATATGAGTGACCACCAACCTTTGCCAGGATTATTAGGGTTTTATTAAATCTTTAAACTTCATTACCATATCCTATAATCCAACACTCTCACAATAAAATAAATGACAACATTCTGCATGTATTAAGTTAAAAATAATAAGGAGAATGGCCGGAACTGACAACAATACCAAGATAAGGGACTGATCCGACATGCAAATCTAACGCAGCATGACAAGTGGCGAAAGCACTGAACTTAGAGTGAAACAGTTTGGCATGGTGGCACACATTTGGATTCCCAACTCAAGGAGGCTGAGGCAAGAGAAGCACTTGAACTCAGGAGATCGAGGCCAGCCTAAACAACTGTAGCAAGATCCAATCTCAAAACTTAAAAATAATCAAAAAGGTTCAAAGCCTAGCTGTGCCATTATTTGGTAGCTCTAATTCTTGAATTACTTTACTTCACTAGGCTTCATTTTCATCATTTGTAAAATAGGGTTGGGGACTACACAGATCCCTCATTCCAGTCACAGGCACAGAAGACAATATAAGCAACTGGAAGTGTTTGTTACTTAGCAGATTGACTCATTTACTAGCCTGAAAACAGCATATTGAAAAACTTTTCTCAATAGTACACAACAGGGGCTGGAGCAGTGGCTCGGCGGCTATAGCGCTTGCCTGGAATGCGTTGACTACGCGAGTTCAAACCCCAGCACCAGGTACCCAAAGAAGTCTCAGAGCAACGAAAGCCACATGAAAAACTAAATTTAAAAACTGATTCTCGGGGCTGGAGCAGTGGATCAGCACTTACGGCGCTTGCCTGGCACGAGTGAGTAGGAGTTCAAACCCCAGCACCATGTACACAACAAAATGTCAGAGCAACGACAGCCACATGAAAAACTAAATAAAATTGATTCTCTTTTTCTCTCTCTCTCACTGTGCCTCTCTCTTTTTTGTTTTTTTTTTTAAGAGAGAAGGACAGTATGAGAGAGAGAGAGAAAGAATCAATTTTTATTGAGTTTTTCACATGGCTTTTGTTACTCTGACACTTAGCTGGGTATGTGGGTTGCTGGGGTTTGAACCTGTGTTCTTGCACATGCCGGGCAAGCACAGTAATCACCAAGCCACCGCTCCAGCCCCAATGCCTCTCTGTTTAAAAAAAAAAAACAACAAAGCAGTATATAATAGTTAGATGTACTAAGTAATTCACAAAGCACAATCAGAAATTAACAAGACTAGGGACTGGAGTGGTGGCTCAGCAGTTACAACACTTGCCTGGCATGCACAAGGACCTGAGTTCAAACCCCAGCATCACATACACAACAAAGTGTCAGAGCAACAAAAGCCACATGAAAAACTAAATAAAATTGATTCTTTCTCTTTGTCCCTCTCTCTTTAAAAAAAAAAAAAAAAAGAAAGAAAAGAAATTAACAAGACTAATTTCATGATCCAGACATGAAAATGAGTCTCATTCCTTCACCACCACCGCATAGTATCATTGCTTCTTACATTACGCTAACATCCTAAATGTCTTATGTTCCTGCACGTTCCTGATCTCTCCAGAAGTATCATGGTACTCATGTGAGGAATAAGAAGTCTGATGGTCCATTTTCAGAAAGTAGTTTTAAGATTCACATATAAAAGGAAGCCATCTTTAGTGGGACCACCTGCCCAGGTGTGCTTGCTCAGCCCCTTTGTGACTGCATCCCTTCTGCAGAAGTAAAGTCTGCCTTGTGTCCTGTTCACACACTTCTGGGCACTTGTTTGATTTTCTTACAGCACCTCAGAGTTTTTAATCATTTTATTTCTAACACTCATTAGATAGATACTGATGTAAATGGTTTCATTTAGTCCATACAAGTACAGTATGAGATTAGTATTACTGTCATCATTTTGCAGATTGTCCAGGTCCTCCAACTAATAACTGACAGAGCCAGTATTCAAAACCAGATGAAAAATTTCAAAGTCATGCCTCACACTGCTTCAAAATTCATGTCCAAAGACTGGGAATGCTGCTCAGTAGCAGAGCGCTTGTGTAGCACGCATGAGGCCCTGGGTTTAATTCCCAGGACCACCAAAAAAAAAAAAAAAAAAAAAAAAATTCAAGTCTGAAATTCAGTTCTTATTAGTTTCCTATATGTCAGTAAATAAAGTTTACATTACAGAATTACCTTGTTTTCAAAAGAAAAACATTCCTTCAATTTTCTACCAATTACTCTGTTGAAACAGTACTTATTTACAATACAGTACCTCAAAGAGTTCACAAGGAACAAAACGTGCTATTTTTTGAAGTTTTACACACTCAGTCCACTTTATCTTCATCAATAACAGAAGCATACTCATATTCTTGAGTATAAGATATTATGAATCCAACACTACATAACACTGCATGTACTTATGTGTGTATGTCACAATACACTCAATTTGTTTTACAAGCAATTACTATAACTCAATTCCAACAGTTACTCTAACACCTTCTTGCTCTATCCAGAATTTTAGGGTTTCCTTTTTCCTTCTTCAAGTGGTTCTTCCCATTTTCTCACTTTCAATCACTTAAAACTGTTTTCTACTTTTGGTCCAAATTTTGTGTTTCCTATATTAATTCTATTTCCCCAATATATCTAGATGCTGCCAACTAGAGTTAATAAATCCTGAATGACTGCTCAGGATTTATTTTCTTCATTTTATATTCTACATGATTTTCTAATACAATAGAGTATGAATAAAAACAAGTATCTAGAAGACCAATATTTCTTCAATTTTCACCTTGTGGAAGCTGGATATTAAAATAAAAATAAATTAAACTCTTGGGCTGGGAACTCCCTGACCATATTTCTCTCACTGTTGGGTGTCTCTCTGCTCCCTTTCAATCTTACATATATGTAGTCAACAAAACACAGTATGCATCTGGGGAGTGCCTGGCCCATCAAGGTCCTTTCCCAGAGGAAGTAAGGAACAAAGAACAGAGGAAGAGCTGAGCAGTGAGTGGCTCCCCACCTCCCATCAAGAGAGGAGGAGCTGTTTTGAGATCTGAGCCTTTCTCCACTGGGGTCTGCTTCTTCAGTTGTGTGGCTTTCAGCGTATCAATTAGAATCAGAAAGCGTGGCATCCTGAACAGACCTCAGCAAGACTTGAATTCTCCTCCTCATTATTAACCAGAAGGGGAAAATTTTCAAATATTTTTAAGTAACTTGACCAAAATCCAAAAGATATTATTAGTGGTATAGTTACATTCAGGATTAAAGTCCTTCTCCATCTACTGGAATTTTTACTAACACTCTCATTCACTGGATGCCACTTTCTTCATGTAGAAAGGTTATAATTACCCCCCTCGTAATACCACCTATCTCACAGGATTATGAATATCAAAGGAAACACAGCATATAAACAAATTTGCAATACACTTCACTGTATTGTGGAGACAAGAGATCTGGTAGCATTTAAAGTGCTAACACCAACTAACAAAAGTACCATAAGGTCATCTCATCACATGAACCCCATTCCTCCTGAAACTAGCCTGATAATATCATAAAAGCATTCACCCTTCCACTCCCTGAAAAATACCAGTATAGGGGTTGGGGATTTAGCTCAGTGGCAGAACGTTTGCCTAGCATGCACAAGGCCCCGAGTTCGATCCTCAGCCCTGAAAAAAAATATATATATCAGTATAAGCTACAACGCCCTCTCCCTCTGGCTAATTTACCAGACTTCTGATCGATCATCACAATATTATTATACCTCCTGCTTTGAATAATGGGTACTAACATTTCAGCAGCCAAGCTGGTTGTGGTGGCACACACCTACAATCCCAGCTACTCAGTAGGCTGAGCAGGGGCAGGGTCACAAATTTAAGGCTAGCCAGGGCAACCTCATAAGACTTTGTCTCCAAACAAAAAAATAAATGACTCAAAATAAAAAGTAAAAAAAAAAAAAAAAAAAAAGCTGGGATGTAGCTGAGTACTACAGCATCCCTGATTCAATTCCCACCTTCTGCAAAATGATACTAAAAAAAATCAAATTTCAGCAGCCAGGTAGATCAGAGGTGATAATCAGGCAGCCTGCAATTGTGCATAGCCCACAAGTATATTGTGGTCCTCTATGTGATACATTTAAAATGGCAAACTTTTAAACTAAGTAGACTAAAATCCAGATTTCCAGCACCTTCTCCCCCCTCCCAAAAAAATCAGAAAATCTAGGGACACTGGGCCTACTTATTCACGTGTCAATAAGCAATTGGAGCTATTTTATTTTTGAGACAGTCTATGTTGTCCAGGCTGGCCTAGAACCCCTAGGTGCCTGCCTCACTCCCCAGAGAGCTGGGACTAAGCATGCTACCATGCCTAGCTAGACTGCCACCTTTCTACTGGGCATATGCTCTCCAGTTCACCAAGTACCATTCTATTCATTGTAATCCATAATGGGTGCAGGACTTGGGAAACTCCAACATAAGTGTTCAAAAGAAAACTGAGTTAATAAACACTTGTTTACTCTTTATTTTGGCCAGTTCTTTCTACGCTATCACTCACTTGGATGTGACCCTTGGGTAACACTTAACCCCCAAGTCATATGTTAAATGATGATGACACCACCAACCTCACAGAAGTATAAAGATTAAAGTGAATAAGGTATTAAAAAAGCATTCAACAACGACTGAAATACAAGTGCTTATATTGTTTGGATCTGGAATGTCCCCCAAAGGCCCATGTGTTGAAGGTGTGGACCCCAACGCAGCGAAGTGATAGGGTCACAAGGACTTTAACTTCTCTGTGCCCTAATTTCTCATCTAGAAAACCAGTATACTAAGAACTCCTTTCCATACAGGAAGAAATGAGATTAATCCACTGATGGATTATAGCTAATGGACTATTGGGGAGGCAGTGGAAACTGGAAGAGGCGGGACCTAGTTGAGGGGAGTGGGTCCTTGGTAGCATGCCCTTGGGGACTACATCTTGTCCCAGGCCCCTTTTCTCTCTGCTTCCTGGCTGCCCTGAGCTTTGCTCCACTGAGCCTTCCACCATGTTCTGCCTCACCACAGACTAGAAGCAATGGAGCCAGCAGAGAATGGGCTGATGCCTCTGAAATTGAGAGCCAAAATAAATCTTTCCATCTTTAAGTTGTTTTTCCCAGGCATTTTGTTACAGCAGCAGAAAGCTAATATAGTGCCTAGTCATTATAAATTCCACAAAAAAAAACAAACCAAAAAAATAAATAAATAAATTCCACACAAGCAGAAATGCGTTAACTTCTTAATTGTAACTTCTCAAAAACTTTAAACTTCGCTGAAAACACAAGGTCAGGGCACCGCCAAAAGGAAGATTGTGATAGAATTCCTTGTTATATGATAATTTGATATCTCTTGCTGCACACTCATCAGAATGACAGATTTCCAGCAAATTCTCTTAGCCTGAAACTTACAAATCCACTGAGCTGCAAGTTTCTAAAATCAGCAGCAACAAGCCCCCTCCCACCAAAAAGAAAGAAATATATTTGAAGTGACAGATTAGGAGACGAATTTGTTCTGTGCTGGGGCCATTTCCACCTCTCAGTACGCCTACTGTCTAGCAGCGACTCGCACAGTAAAGCGAGGGCTCAAGGGCTGGCTCCTCTGAGGCCTCTCCAGACAGTGTCCATCCACACCACAAAGAACAGCAACACGGCACCTTATTAGGCACAGACATTCCAAAACACACCAAGCGAGCCCTTGAGCTCAGCTCATCAGCTGTACATTTTTTTTTTTAAAGAGAGAGGGACAGTGAGAGAGACAGAGAAAGAGAGAAATAACTTTATTTAGTTTTTCACATGGCCTTAGTTGCTCCAACACTTAGTTGTGTACGTGGTGCTGGGGTTTGAACCCGGGTCCTCGTGCTTGCCAGGCAAGCGCCGAAACCGCTGAGCCACCGCTCCAGCCCCCAATTTTTTTTTTTTTTTTTACTAGGGATTAAACTCAAGGCCTTACACATGTCTAGCCTATACTCTACCACTGAGCCACACCCCCAGCCCTCAAGGAAGTTATTTAACCTCTCTGTGCCGTAGTTTCTCAGCTAGAAAACCAGTATGCGAATAACACCTTCCCATATAGGAAGAAATGAGATTAAAGCATTTAACACAATGACAGCACACAGCCAGCAAATATTCATCAGCTACTACTATCAGTGTTCCTTAGGTTTCACAGTACCACAGTACCCTGTGGGAACTCTACCTTATTACCTACAGTACTTTACCAGTTTACCCCGCTGGAATGTCAACCACCTCAGGGTGGGGACCAGTTTTATTCCACTTTGTATCCCCAGGGTCTAACATTTCGGTGGCACTGCTGAATGAATAAATCCTCAAAGTATTTATTAACTGGAAAAGTTATGAGTAGAAACTGGAATTTACCTCTACCACCTTGCACTTAAGCCCTTGCTGACTCTGACCCCTACTGTCCCTCCAATTTTATCTCCAGCCTACAGTAAGTAGTGGCTTGTTTAACTCAGGACAGAAACTCATTCACCACTCTAAAATCACATCACACACATTGTATCTTTGCATCTTACAGCTATTATTTCAAGGGCCCTTACTATATATATGGTTGAGTATCCCTTATTTAAAATGTTTGGGGGCTGGAGTGGTGGTTCAGTAGTTACAGCACTTACCTGGCATGTGCAAGGACCCAGATTTGAACCTCAACACCACTTAACACAACTAAGTGTTAGAGAAAGAAAAGCCAAAAGAGAAAAATAGATTCTTTCTTTCATTCTCTCTCTTTAAATAAAATGTGTGGGATCAGAACTGTTTTAGAGTATGTACTTTTCCAGATTTTGGAATATATGCATAGACTTCACAAGATGAGCATCATTAATTCAAAAGTCCAAAATGTGAAATGGTCCAAAACTGCAGCTCAAGAAGTTTCAGATTTTGGAGCATTATGGAGTTTGGATTAGAGATGTTCAAGCTGTGGCAGGCCCTTTATCTGATTAGCTTAGTAAATATTTGCAACACTTCTTGAGGTCAATATTATCTTCTATTTCAACCCCTGGATGAGGAAAATGATACTTTAAAGAAACTTGCCAAAGGCATATCTAGTAAAAAGACCAGGAACTGACTCCAGAGTCCATGCTTATTCTGTACAAACTTCTTCCAAATTGGACTGGCCCACCTACCATCTCTTTACTTACTATCTACCTTTAGAGGATCTTCAGGGCCTGAAGTGGTGGCTTGGTAGTTACTGTGCTTGCCTAGCATGCACAGGTACGCAGGTTCGAACCCCAGCACCACATACACAATGAAGTGGTGGAGCAACGAGGGCCGCATGAGAAACTAAAATGGGGTTCTCTTTCTCACCGTCCCTTTCTTTAAAGAAACAAAAGGGTGCATCTTCAGTATCGTTCATTTTAACATCCATATTTTTTCCTCCTGTATAGTTGTTTCAGTAGGTAACCTGCACAAAAAAGAGCTACAGTGTGAGAAAGAAGACAAGACAGGCAATGGGAAAGGCAGAATTAGGCATCAGACAGACCTGCTTGTTAATACTGGCTGTCTCATAGCATCTGTGATTTATCCTGAGTCCTCCTAATCCATAAATTGAGGTTAAAACAATGAAACAAGAGAAAGCTATCTGCAGCATGTAATAGATACTAACACTGCGTTACCTCACAGTGTAGAGCATTCCCTAGCCATACCCACCTCACAGAGGGTGGCGTACTGCACTAGGACTAGCACACTGCTGGAATTAGTGATTTCCTTCTCCTCACTAAATTGAGTTGCCTGTGTACCAAGGCTACGTCTTGTTGATCTCTAACTTGTCTGGTATGGTACCTGGCATGCATTCATTCTCAGTAAATATTTGCTAAGTGAAATAACTGTAAATAATGAGTGTTTATAGGATTCTAAATGAGAAATAATTTCCAGCTGGGGTTGTCCTAAATTGGTTGAGGAAGGCCAACTTCAACTGGGCCATGGGTAGCATCTTAATAGGTAGAAAGAGAAAAATGGGAAAACTAGGCAAGGCAGGGAGAATGTCCTTCTAAACACTACAGGAAAAAACAAAGATGACTTCAGATCCTACTTATCTACAGTGATGGGGATTACAGTGGGGACCCTTTCCAGCTTAACTGGACAGCAAGCCAACGGCGAGATCGGGAGTGTAGGAAAATGTGAGTGCAGCCTGGCACACACAGGAGTGGAGCAAGCGCAGGAAGCCTGCAGCGGTGTAAACTGAAAAAGACAAAAAACAAGCACGAATTTATCCAGAATTCTTTGAGTATCTACTGAGTACCCTGCGTGGGCTCAGAATATGAGGAAGTAAACGCGATGCCTAAGCTGCTGCTCTAGTGGGTTTTAACATCAGAGAGCGGAATGCCTTTTTCTGTGTGTCTCTCCATTTGACCGTGGACACCTAGGTACGCTTTGAACTTCAGCTTCTTTTGGTTTGTAACGTGGTGCTTTGCACAATGCCAGGTTCTGTGACGGCTTCAAAAACAACTTTGCAATCCTTGCAACGGAAGGTGTAACCTATTTCAGAGCCAAGGTGGGGGCCTGGTTAAAGTCACGCTCCTGTTCACACTATTCCCCCCCGCATCCTTAAACACTCCTCGCCACTCCCGCAAACCAGCAACCTGACCCAAAGTTCCGCGGCGCGCGGGGGAAACTGCGCGGGCGGTGCACCCCGGGGGGCGGGGGGAGGCAGGCACTACGCGGGCGAGGCTCTAGCGACTCCGCACCGTGAAGACCGGGCGCCCAGTCGCCGCCGAGGCAGGGCCAGCCTGCCCGAGCCACGGCACGCGCGCCCCCGCCCCGGCTCCACCTGTCCTCCAGCTTCTCCTCCCCTGAATCGCACGCCCCGCTCACAGGCTCGGGGCAGCCTCGGCTGGTGGCAAGGGGCAGGAAACGGGTGCTCCCAGGCCACCGGAGCGAGGCCCTAACAGGCGGCCCTCCCGGCGGCGGCGGAGTGAGGGGGCCGCGACGTCCCGCGGGCGGGCGGGCTGACAGGCGGGCGAGCAGGGGAGCTAGCGGCTGGGGCAACCTTTACCTGAAGCTGCTTCCACACTACGGGCCGCTCGGCCCCGGGACACGTTCCTGAGGGGAGGGCCCGGGTTCCCCACGCCTCCCGGACCCTGCCCCGAACTCTGCTCTCTCGGGATCCTCGGGGACCGGCGCTCCTACCGGCCCGCTCAGCTGCCGCTTCCCGGCCTCGCCCTCATGCCCCCGCTGCTCGCCGCCGCCGGCCGGCCGAGCAGCAGCCCTGTAGCCCTGAGCCGCGCCACGACCCGGAACCGCACCCCCGCGCACCGGAAGTCCCTGACCGGGAAGGAGCCTCTGGCTGGGGACGCAGTGCGCAAGCCCCAGAGCTGACGGCGTGGAGCTGCGCCCTCCCGGGAGGCGGAGCCAAGCGGGAGGCCAGGCGCATGCGCGCCGCTGCTCTGGCGCCGGGCGAGGCGTGGGTTTCTGGCAGTGGAGCCCAGCGCCTGCAGTGTCCTTGAACGCGTTATCAACGTTAGGGTTCTTTGTCAAATAGTCTTTCTCCCCATTTCCACGGAGAAAAGTCCTTAGTTCTCCCGAAATGAGCGCTGAGGCAGTTTAGCTTCTATATATCAGAACGACTTGGGTTCAAATGGAACTCGTTCGCTGTGTGTCCTAGGATACTACAGCTCCCGTCTCTGAGCCTCGGTTGTTTCCAACCATAGCAGTAATTCCACCTTTGGAGCATTACTGTAAGAACTGAATAGGTTTGTGCGTGAGAAACCCCAGCACAGTACCAAGCAGCAGTAAACACAGAGTAAGGTATTTCTTTTATCTGTAAAATGCAGATGGCAATCACAAGAGAACTACCAGGAGGTTTTCGTGAGAGGACTAGAACCAAACAGGCTCCCTGTCTCTCTTCCCTTTGGAAATCAATGGCAGAAGCCATGGTGAAAGGGAAAAGGGAGCTTAAGCAGTGACAACGATAGTGTTCTACCTGGGAAATAGTCTGGGAAGTTTCTCAAGAATGCACTTGGCAGCCTGTAATCCCAACGACCTGGGAGGCTGAGGCAGGAGGACTGCCAGTTCAAAGCCAGCCTCCACAGTTTAGCGAGGCCCTAAGCAACTTAGCAAGACCCTGTCTCGAAATATTTTTTAAAAACGGCTGTGGAGGGCTGGAGCGGTGGCTCAGCTGTTACCGCGCTTTCCTGGCAAGAGCCAGGACCTGAGTTTGAACCCCAGCACCACGTCCACAACGAAGTTTCAGAGCAATGAAAGCTGCTCTCTCTCCCTCCCTCTCTCTCTCTGTCTCTCTCTGTCTCTCTCTCTCTCTCTCTCTCTCTCTCGCTGTCCCTCTCTCTTAAAAAGGGGGGCCCCCCCCGCTGGGGATATAGCTCAGTGGTTATGCTCCTGTGGTTCAATCCCCAGTACGAAAAACAAACAAAAAATTACAGAGTGAGAAATTGGATTAATCCAAGGAAGGATTTTTGCCCCCCAGGTCAAGGCCTGTAAGATGTCTTAAGAGTGTTTTAATACAAAGGACCACAGAATGCATGCCAGATAGGGAGGTAAGAGAATTCCAGAAAGGCTGGTGTCCTTGGCCTGAAGGTCCCAACGCATGTAATGGGCGTCACTGATGAAGCAAGGCAGAAAGACAGAGGTGCCTTCAGAGACTGATGAATTAACCACGACCTTCAAGTGAGGAGACAAGAGGGGATGGGGTCCCCGCTCCAGGGAGTAGAGGGAAAAAAATCATCGGAAATGAGACAATCAAGGAGCTCACATGCTCTGGATCTCAGAAGCTCCAGGATCCTGGACAGGGTGAAGAGGAAGCTCGTCTTCCCACCTGCTCTGCACCTGAGGAGCAGCCCTGGGGAGACAGAGGGAGAGAAGGTAGCCCAGCCGGATGGCATGGAACTCCAAGGAAGGGGAGCTGTATCAGAGCGTGGGATGAAGGGCAAAGCCTGTGTTGGCCTATTTCCAGACCCAGGGGTGCATAGTTGTGGGCCCAGAAGACTAACCCATGTAGAAACGCAGGACTCTGATGGTGCTGGACCTGGGGCAGCTGGGGGACCCCAGTGGACCGGAGAGCACTGCTGAGACAAGCAAGCTTAAGGGCCTTCACCTCTAGCTTGGCAGGGAAGTCATGTTAGCAGGTGGGTGTTCCTTTTCTTCTAGTTCTCAGGACTAGATGGGACCAACACACAGAGGTTCAAAGATGCCAACTGGCTACGGACTTCAACAAGTTTCTTGCTTCCCTGGGGCTCCATTTCCTCATCTTGGCTCTTGTGGATTCTGTGAGGCAACATACGGAGACTACTTAGAGCCATCCTTGAAGCCAGGCTGTTGGAGCACACCTGTAATCCCAGCAGGTCGGGAGCCTGAGGCAGGAGGATCTCAAGTTCAAAGCCAGCCTCAGCAACTTAGCAAGGTCCTAAGCAACTTAGCGAGACCCTGTCTCAAAATTTTAAAAAATTTTTAAAAAGGGGGGCTGGAGCAGTGGCTCAATGATTAAATCGTTTGCCTGACATGAGCAAGGACCCAAGTTCAAACCCCAGCACCATGTACACAGCTAAATGTTAGAGAAATGAAGGCCAGATGGAAAAATATATAAAAAGTGATTCTCTCTCTCTCACTGACCCTCTTTCTTAAAAAAAAAAAAAAAATTCAAAAAGGGCTGGGGATGTGGCTCAGTGGTTGGGCACACCTGGGTTCAAATCCCTAATATATAGGAAATATGGCCCAGCACGGGTAGAGTCCCTTCACGCACCCCGATCGAGCCTCAATTGCCCTTTCCCTATCCTCTCAGGAAACTCCTATTCATTTATTTAAAGTGGCATTCATGGGCTGGAGCAGTGGCTCGGCGGTTACGGTGCTTTCCTGGCATGCGCAAAGACCCAGGTTCAAATCCCAGCTCCTACGTACACAACCAAGTGTCGAAGCAACAAAGGCCACATGGAAAACTAAATAAAACTGATGTGCTCTTTCTCTTTTCTCTCCCTCTCATTGTCCGTGTCTCTCCAAAAAAAAAAAAAAAATTATTTCTCAGGATTCTGTGGGTTGATGGGTGCTTCTCCTGCCAGTTGTGTGTGGGCCTGCTCAGATGATTGAAGTCAGATGGCAACCAGAATGGGTGGAAGGACTGAGATGGCTTCACTCCCATGACTGGAGATGTTGGCAGGGGTCCCTCGGTGCTTCTCCTTGGGACCTCCCTACTGGTTGTCTTATCTTTCTACATAACGGAACGGCTGGATTCTGAAAGGATAAGCACCAATGTGCAAGTGGTTTTAAAAAAAATACTCTTGTAGAGAGATATAGATATTATACACACACACACCACATTAACTATTTCTGTTCATTCTTGAAGACCCAGTTCAAATACTGCTTCCTCCAGGAAGCTCTCCCAGATTACCTCTTTCTCCCATACGAAGCACTACATTCTGTTTACTTACCATTTATCATACTTTAAACACTTGGCTAAACACAGGTTAAATGCAAAGGTGGTCAAAAATGCATGTCACGGGCACTTTTTCACTTAATAAGGATTTGGAAGCCATTGGGAATCTTCTTTTATGTAAGTATTATCAGCATATGGAAAATACCACTTGGTCAAACATGACAGGGAATGGGGGGTAACTACAGTAAGGAGAAAATAATGCTCTTTCAAGCCCTGTCAAAACTGTGGAGAAATGGAGGCACCTTCGACTTCCTTTACAAATATGTATTTTTATTATTTTATATGTGTAGATAGGTTTACCCGCTATCTTCCCAATTTTGACTTCTTCTCCTTTTGAAATACATTTTTTCCTCCCAGAGGGAAAACAAGCATTTATACGCCTATGGTATAATGCAGTTCCAGGAAAGAGTAAATTAGATGTCAAAAGAAGTCCCCTGGAAGTGCACAATTTCATAGTTATTTTTTTGCAATTTAAATAAAGTTTCAATGTAAACAATCTTTAAAAGCAAATATATTGCTTGTAATAGGGTAGGTTTGGTGGGTAGAAGCACAAAATTAACCCACCAGAAAAATATTTAAATGTAACACTGAGGATACTGTTTACATGCATGTCGTTAGACCTGGGGTGTCGCTCAGAGGTACAGTGCTGACCCAGCCTGTGTGAGGCCCTGGATTCCATCTCCAAAACCAGAGAGAAAATGCAGATTCGTGCTGGGAGCTTGTCAGATCTGCCCAGTTTCGTTCAAAGGAGTTTTCATACTGAATATTATTTCCAGTGAGGAAAACTTTTTACGTATTTAGGGTGAGAATGGAACATCTGGATATATTACAGTATCTTTGTAGCTACATTTATATAGATATACAGTCCCTTCCCAAAATCTAGGCCCCTTAGCCTGCTTCTGGTAGTGACTTTCATTCTTTTTTTTTTTTAATGCATCTTTCTTTTTTTAAGAGAGATGGACAGTGAGCGAGAGAGACAGAGAGAATCAATTTTTATTGAGTTTTTTCACATGGCTTTCGTTGCTCTGACACCTAGTTGTATATATGGGTGCTGGGGTTTGAACCCATGTACTCGCGCATGCCAGGCAAGCACCATAACCGCTGAGCCACTGCTCCAGCCCCTGGTAGTGCCTTTCTTATTTCAAAGGTTAGTTAGTACCAGGAGTGCTGAATCCTAAATTAATTGATGTTAACAGTACTTAGGATGTAAAAAAACAGTCTCGTATGTTTTGTCGAATGCAACTTCCAAGAATGCATAATTAACAGTGTCTCCATTAATATACAGTATGTTCAACAGTGAGACACCACTATCATAAATAAAGGTAGACGTGGATAAATTTATAATTAAAAATGCATTAGAAATTACAAGCATAATTTATTTACTAATGTGCACTGGAATAAATTTTATGTGTAATATTTTAAAACAGGGCATTAATAAATAATACTGAACATAAAATGTTTTTGCAGCGAAAAATATTTCAATAAATATTAGTAAGTTAAGTGTGCAGCAAGAGTTATAATTGCTATGAAGTAAAGTTCAGAGACTGGAATCATAATGGAGAGGACTGTTTCTTGGGTGTATTCAAAATGTCAGAAACAAATAGCTGTCTTTCTCTGAAACTGACAAGTTGGGTTTTCAAAGTTGTGTTTGCAAACGTTTTAAGAATACATGTGGCCAGATGCTGTGGGACACTCTGGTCATCCCAGCAACTCAGGAGACTGAGGCAGAAGGATCACAAGTTTGAGGCCAGCCTGGATAACTCAGTGAGGCCTTGTCTCAAAATAAAATATAAAAAGGGATGGAGATGTAGCTCAGTGGTGGGGTGCTTGCTTAGCGTGTCCTGAGTTCAATCCCCAATTCCAGGGAAAAGAATTATTCACTACTTAAACACCCAAGTTGTGAATAATGGAGCATTCTTTGAAACTACCAAGGTTCTTGGTGGGAGGGGGACAGTACCAAGGATGGAACTGAAGACCTTGTGCCTGCTAAGCAAGCATTCTGCACAGAGCTACATCCTCAGCTCATATTGAGCTATATTTGAGACAGGATCTCACCCAGTTGCCAAGGCTGGCCTGCAACTTGTGATCCTCCCGCCTCAGCCTCCTAGGAGGCTGAGATTACAGAGTAGTGGATTCAGATCTTCTCTACCTATTTGGCCCACAGGAACTTGAAGCAATTTTCCCAAGAACCCATCACTCAAATTTTGAACTTTTCACTAGAAAATTGACCTCCCTGGAACCAGGGGTGGAGCTGAGTGGTAGAGCACTTCCTATTATACACACTTAAGGCCCTGGGCTCAAACCTGAGCAACACACCAAAAAAAATAAAAATAATAATTGACCTTGCACGTGGAGTTGTGTGTGTGGTTGTTGTGTGTTTGTTTTTGAGGTGCTACATGCTACATTCACTCTGCCACTGAGTGCATCCCCCCCACGCCCTGTGCTTGGACTCTACCAAGGGCCAACAGTTCCTGGATGCCAGGCACCGTTCTGAGTGCTCAGATCTATCAGTTTCATGTTCTTAACCTCTTTACTGACTCTCTTATGTTAATTTTATGTTTATTTAACTTTCTGAGTGTTCATATCACATGTTATTTTTTTAAGAGAGAAGGACAGGAGAGAGAGAGAATCAATTTTAGTTTTTCATGTGGCTTTTGTTGCTCTGACACTCTGTTGTGTATGTGGTGCTGGAGTTCCAACCTGTGTCCTTGTGCACGCCAGGCAAGCACTGTAACCGCGGAGCCACCGCTTCAGCCACCACATCACGCATTATTGAGACCCTAAGTCCCACAACACACAGCAGTATCTGATGCACTTGAAAGGAGAACTCGGGTTTATGTGTAGAGTGGTTTACGTTTTGTTCCCCGCCCCCCGCCCGCCCGGGTTAGCCTGTAGCTGATTGACAGTAATGAGTGGCATCCATCCCTGGTCCAGCCTCACCCTGTGCCAGGCTCTGGGCTAAAACCAAGTCCAATTTAATGCTCAAAACACTCCGGTAACCGGATGCTGTTAGCATCCTTTTAACAAATGAGGAAAGTGAGTCTCAGAAAGGTGAAATCACTTGCTCAAGATCATACAATTTGCAACTGGCTGAGTAGGAAGCCCCAAGATCTGTACTCCCCCCAAAATAATCAGCAGCCCTCGCTCTTAGAATAATCATGTCCTTTCCCTACATCCTGGTGCCATCCAGTGCCTCACAAGCCTTTCAGCTGGGTTTTATTTTTTTCCCCATTGATATCTAATCTAAGTCCCTCCTGCTCCCATTTAAGATAATTCCCTCATGTCCTGTCCTTGGTAGACAAGAACTGATGTTTAAACACATGAACAATATCCCGTTAGATATTTGAAGATGGCTATTAAATTCTCCTTAACCTTCTTTTCTCCGGGATGTGTTTTAGTAACCCCAATTCCTGTTACCTTTTCTCACAGGGACTCTTTCTAAAGCATTCCCCACCCCGAGTCAACACTCTCAGAAAGTGGTTTTAGGTTTTCCACATCTCAATTCATTATCATCACCTTCAAAGAGCACACATATGTGCGTGTGAACGGCGCTGGAGTTTATACAATTCAGGAAAGCTGGCGCTTCCCTGGTGCCAAGAAGGTATCTGAGTTTCCGAATAATGTTCTTTCCAACCCTCCCTGTGCCTGCATCATCTCCCCACCTTGCTTGGGACAATCTACTAAACTAGAAGTAACCTGAGGCTGGCCGGTGTATCAGTCACCACAGTGTCCCTGAGAAGTGGCACAATTGAAGCACATAGCCCAATCAATATTTTTTTTAATTTAGTTATCATGTGGCTTTCATTGCTCCCACACTTCATTGTGTTCGTGGTGCTCGGGGGTTCCAACTCGGGTCCCTGCACATGCCAGGCAAGCGCTGTAACCGATGAGCCACCACTCCTGCCCCTTCAATGCATATTGCTATTACAGGGAATGAGAATTACCACTTTATAATCGACATGTCCCAGGCTAACACACTCCTTCGCACACATTGGGCGACTGAAGTTAGAATGACGTCTCTATATCAGGGGTCCAGAACAACTGTAAATTAAATGTAGTAAGTGGCTATGGAAAGAAATTGCAAATACGGTCACCCAGATGGATTTGAGCAAACACAGTGCCTAGGGGCTGGAGGGGTGGCTTAGCAGTTACAGTGCTTGCCTGGCAGGCACAAGGACCTGGGTTCAAGCCCAGGACCACATAAGTGTCAGAAAAACAGAACCCAGATGAAAAAACAAATAAAGTTGATTCTCTCTCTCTCTTAAAAAGAAAAAAAAAAAGTGCCTAGAACAACGAGGAGCCCAGAAGAAAACAAAAGTAAAGGTGCTGAAGGGCGGATCCACACAGTCTGGCCTGCTCAGGGCTGTTCTGGTTCTCTTGAAAAACAGACAGCCAGGGCAGCACCTCCGGTCTGCAGCCTCGTAGTCAGCAAGCAGGCCGCCCTCCTCCTGGGTGGTGGATGTCATCAGGACCCTTCTGCCCTGCCTGTTCTTATATCTGGCCTGCTGTCCTCATGTGCTTTACCTGTCTTGCTCCACAGTTTCCTGCATCGAAGCTCCTTCAGGGAACAGTCCAAGAACTCATTTCTGCTTTGACATAGCCAAGGTGTTACCAGGAGAGTGAGAGTTCAAGGGAAGTCCCAGAACCCGCAACACCTGGGACAACCCGTGCTTTCCAGACACGAGTACAGTCTCCCGCATACTCTGGACTTTATACTGAAGAAAGAGAGAGACTGTAGAATACAAGGGTCGGGGTGCTATAAATTATTCATCTTTGTATTTCTCAGATTTTTGTTTCATTTTGTTTTTGTGGTATTAGGGCTTGAACCCAGGGCCTCACTCAGGCTAGACAAGTGCTCTACCACCACATGGCATCCCAAGTTCTTTATTTTATTTTGTTTTGAAACAAAGTCTCACTAAATTGCCCAGGCTGGCCTTGAAATTGTGATCCTCCTGTCTCAGTTTCCCTCCCTGGTAGTTGGGATTACAGGGGTGCACCACCATGTCTGTCTTCATTTCCCAGGCATTTGCAAAAATTTCAGCATGAAATGTTTCTTCGAATGGAATAAACTAATTTTAGCTTCAGCTTGCTTGTGTGATATGGATGAGCAGAGTCGAATTGCTTCTCTGTGCCTCAGTTTCCCAACATGCATAGTAGAAGTGATAACATCTGTGTGGCATCATGTAATGCCGTTTAAGAATTGTAGAATGTTCTATGTATGTAAACTACAAAGCAAGAAAACTCGGCCTCTCAAAGACAAAGCATTGTTACAGTTGTTGTTTTGGAGGTGCTGGGGATGGACCCAAGAGCCTCATGCCTGCTAGGCAAGTGTGCTTTCGTGGAATTATATTCCCAGATGCCACAATTTGGGTATTCTTTTCCCCCAAGGAAAATAATACAGAAACATTTGACAACTTTTCCCTTTAGATTCAACACTAGTAATTTTGCTTTAAATGATTTTTCACTCTGAGTTGTGTGTGGTGGTGCATGCCTGTGATCCCAGCTACTTGGAAAGCTGAGGCAGGAGGACTGCAAGTTCAAGACCATCCTGGGCAACTTAGGGAGGCCCTGGGTTTTTTTTTTTTTGTTGTTGTTGTTGTTTGTCTTTTGTTTTAAAGAAAGAAGGAGCGAGAGAGAGAGAAAGAGAGAGAGAGAGACAGAGAGAATCAATTTTTATTTAGTTTTTCACATGGCCCTCATTACTCTGACACTTAGTTGTGTACGTGGGTGCTGGGATTTGAACCCGTGTACTTGTGTATGCCGGGCAAGTGCCGTAACCACCCAGCCACCGCTCCAGACCCAGGGAGGCCCTGTCTTAAAAAAAAATAATAAAAATAAACAAATAAATGTAACTAAGCTATCCCCATGACCAAGCCTAAAACAATTTGAGCAGCTGAATAAATAAATAAATAAATAAATAAATAAATAAATAAATAAAATAGTATCAAATTATAATTCAAAGTATAAAATAAATATCCATGAGTCCACGCTGATATAAATAAATGGTTGAATAAATAAAAGTAGGGAAAAAGACAACTCTCTTGTGAAGAAAACCTTCCCACAATTTCTGTAGATATTTTGCACTCACGGAGGGGAGTACAAATTCTACCCCTTAAGTATGGCTGTGAATTGTGATTTCCAGAAACTACAGCATGAAAGGGGGGAGAAAAGAGAAACTGCACAGTGGAGAACCCTGAAAAACACTACGACAGCCAGGTGATCAGAGTCAGTATCAACAGTGGGGGGTCATGTCACTGTGTGCAGCCTGGATATGCCGTGATCAAAATGCCAGTAGGTCTCCCTGGTCGTCCTCCCCCAAGCCCATCACCCCAGTCTGAACAGGAGAACATCAAAGAAATTCCAGTGGAGGGCAATCCTACCAAAGGCTTGGCCAGTACTCCTCAAAGCTTTTGAGGCCGTCAAGAACACAAACAGGAGCTGGAGTGGTGGCTCAGCGGTTGGAGCACTTGCTTGGCATGTGTGAGGACCCAGGTTCGAACCTCAGCACCATATACACAACAAAGTGAAAAAATAAATGGATTTTCTCCCTCTTTCCCTCTCTTTCTCTCCTAAAAAAATAAACAACCATTCGTTTATTACTAAACTAAACTTTAGCTGGTTGATTAATTATAACAAATGCACCATTCAAATGAAAAAGATGTAAATGGCAGGGAAGCTGGATGCAGGTTGTATGGGAATGTTATGCTAACTTTTCATATTTTCTGTAAATCTGAAATTATTCTAAAAAATAAATTCTAAAGGCTAAAGTATAGCTCAGTGGTACATCACCTGGCTAGGATGTGCAAGACCCTGGGGTTCCATACCCAACACTAACAAAAAGTAAATTTTTTTGTGTGTGTGGTGTCTGTGTTTGTGATACTAAGAATGGAACCTAGGGCCTTGCACGTGCAAGCACTCTACCACTGTGCTACAGCCTTAGCCCTTTTTAAAATTTTAATTTTGAGACAGAGTTTCAATAAGTTGCCCAGGTTGGCCTCAAACTTGCAATCCTCCTGCCTCACCCTCCTGAGTAGCTGGGATGTACAGGCATGCACAATCACACCAGCCGAGAATTTATTTTAGGAGAAAACCTGTCTCAAAAAAAAAAAAAAAGGTGGTGGTGGGGGACTGGGGATGGGTCTCAGTGGTTAAGTGGTTACGTGCCCCTGAGTTCAAACCCTGGTAACAAAACAAAAACAAAAACAAACAAACAACAACAAAAAAAAAACAGAAAAAATAACCCTGGGGTAGGCCCGGTACATAGCTCAGAGGTAAAATACCTGCCTAAAATGTGTGAGACCCTGAGTCCAATCCCTAGCACCACAAAAATAAGCAAACAATCCTAAAAACAAGTAAGTCCCAAAGAGATGGAAAATACGTTAGAGAAAGATATAAGGTATTTGAAAAGTAACATAAAATGTGATAGCATTTCTGTTTTTTCACAATTCATATAGTTGGGCATTGGGGGTACACACGTGTAATTCCAGTGACTTGGGAGGCTGAGGCAAGAGGATTGCAAGTTCAAAGCCAGCCTCAGTAACTTAGTGAGAAGACTCCGTCTCAAACTAAATAAATAAAAAGAGCTAATGATATAGCTCAGTGTAGAGCACCTCTGGGATCCATCCCCAGTACCACAAAAATAAATAAATAAATAAATAGAAATAAAAATAAGCAGGCTGAAGCAGTGGCTCAGTGATTGGAGCACTTGTCTGGCACGTATGAGGACCCAGGGATGAACCCCAGCACTACATGAACAACTAAGTGCCAGAGAAACAAAGTCCAGATGGAAAACTAAATAAAATTGATTCTCTCTTTCTCTCTCTCACTCTCTTAAAAAAATAATAATAATAAGCAAGGTTCTGGGGATATAGTTCAGTGGTAGAACATTGGCCTTGGATGTGAGGCCCTGGGTTTGGTCCCCAGCACCACAACAACAGCAACAATCACACAAACAAAAACTACTCACACATATAGGCACACACACTCTGTGCATGCCTCGGTGATTATCTGTGGAAGGGATTGTAGTATGAAGGTAAGCTCAAGCGGAACACGGGTTGTATCTATTTTTTTTTTAAATAAACAGTAGCCTTTAATATCTCAAAAGGAAAATAAAATGAAATAGGTTTTTCTAAATAAAAATGTGAAATCCAGAAGACATATTCTAACACATGAAGGCATTTTATTACATAACGTATTAGTGAATTCACCATATTGCATTTTCTCAAATGGCAAATGAAACACAGGATAACATTTCTTTTTGATTCTCCCCAGAATTTCAATATCATCTGTCTTTTGGAGGACTCGTTTTCTTACGACGTCTGTGATACTGTCCAAGAGGATACCAACGATGCTTAGTAGTAAAAAACATTTTACTAAGTTTTTCTATCATGGGTCCTTGCTCAAGGAGTTCAACTTTTTCTTCTAATCTGGTTTTTAGTACTTGATCATGTGTTTCTTCATTATTGTGCACAGAATCTGGTTGAGGGATAGGTTGTGTGTGCTCATATGGGATGTCCACGGATGGGTGGTAGCATACTATTGTCCTGCCATCAGATGTCAAAGCAAGCTCTACTTTGCAATTATAGTCATCTGGAAGAGAAGAATATGTAGATTTATGACAAATACCAGATAAAGCTCCATTTTGAATTGGAAATAAATGCTTCAAGGTAGTTCTCTTTAATATCACCTATCTTAAAGCTGTTGCTGCCATGGTGTTATAAGATGATCAAGAGATAGGAAGAAAGATGTTTTGAAGACCAATTGCTTTTAAAATCCGCTTCTAGGTACACTGGTTTTTATTCCAGGAGACCGCCATGTTGCCTCCGGGTTGTATCTATTTTGAGGAAATATTTCAAAGAGAACATAGTCCAGTATTACTTGTGCAGTCTCAAAGTGGACAAGAAAATGAACATTTTAAATAAATACCTTCTGTTTCCCATGAGGCGCAGAAGTGTTAAGTGTAGCAAATGTATTCCCCCCGAATGTGGATCCCACACTTTGTGTCCACACTTTGTGTCTCTGGATCTCACTCCGCAAGGCCAGCAGGATGGCCAGACCCCTCTCTGGCGGGCTCAGTTGGCTCTGGTTTCTGTCCTTTCTCTTTAACCTTTTGCCCTAAAGATTCCAGGATGTTTTGCATGATTGATATGAAGGACAAGATAAGAAAGCATTTCAGAGGACCCAATAAAAATTTTACAAATAATTAGCTACCCAGATTTCTTCTTTTTTTTTTTAAATGACCTCCTCCTGTCATGTGTCAAAGGGTTATCAAGAGTTTTTCAGGCTGCGGGTGTAGCTCAGTGGTTGAGCACTTGCATAGCATGTGATGCCCTGGATTTGATCTCCAGCAGTGTGAAAAAATAAATAAGTAAATAAATAAATGAGTTCCTGGGCCAGGAATAGTAACATTAACATTTGTCAATGTTTATTTACTTAACAACTAAGTTTATCAAGCACTTTAGCTAGGCAATGTTTTAGTTCTAGGGATAGAATCAGAGAACAAGACAGACAAAAGACCTTCTCTTAATGGAGCTGACATTCTTTTGTTTTTGTTTTTGTTTTTTTTAGAGAGAGGGACAGAGAAAGAGAGAAACAATTTTATTTAGTTTTTCATGAGGCTTTCGTTGCTCCAAGACTTTGTTGTGTATGTGGTGCTGGGGTTCGAACCTGTGTACTTGTGCATGCCGGGCAAGCGCCGTAACCGCTGAGCCACCGCTCCAGCCCTGGAGCTGACGTTCTATTGGATGGAGAATGACAATATTAAATATATTTGTAGGGCTGGAGCGGTGGCTTGGCAGTTATGGCACTTGCCTCGCATGCATGAGGACGTGGGTTTGAACCCCAGCACCACATACACAATGACAATGAGGTATTAGAGCAACAAAACTCACATAAAAAAACTAAATAAAATTGATTCTCTCTTTCCCTCTCTCTTTAAAGAAAAGAAAAAAATATATATATATTGTAAGTAAGTAGTAGCTCATTGGTAGCACGTGAGCAGAAATGTAGTTATTTGAAGAATGGTAACGAGCTTTAGGGAAGTCCTTTACAAGCATGAGCTCTCTGAGATCATAAAATTGCCCAATGAGGCAAGTTTCTAGTTTTGTGGTATTCCTATTTCACATATGAGGAAGCTGAGATTCGCAGTAGAGCAGTGATCAGTCCAAATTTGCAGTGGGCAAGGGCACAGCTGGGTTCGAACCTTCTGAGCCCGGGATCTCATCCATTATTCCACTCTGTAATAGGCTGGCTTCTTTTCCCTGTCTTTAAGGGACATCAGTTGGATTCTAAACCCCCACCCTCCAGAACTTTTAATTAACCACTCCCTGCCCTCCAGCTGAAACCAGCAAGCAAGCCCAGCCCCTGGAACCCCCACGGCTGGCCATCCCTGCCTGTGGGCTCCTTCTTTCTGACTCCTTCCTTCTGACCTTCCCCTTTTAATGACAGCTCTATGTTTGCCTAGCTCTTCTGACCTCCCAGTGCCCTCCAGCCTCACATTAAACAAACAAATAACACCAACAACAAAAAAAACCCCAGCCCTGGCAGCTGGGGACTTGCTCAGTGGCAGAGTGCTTGCCTAGCATGCTCAAGGCCCTGGTTCCATCCCTAGCACCAAGAAAAAAAAGAAAAACAAAACAAAGGAAAAGATAAGCCAGCCCTGAAATGAGCTAATCACACCCCTGAGGGACTCACCCGAGCCAGGCTTTCCTCTTCTCCAGAGTGCCAATGGGAGTGAGAAAATCCACCAACTCACTGGTGACAACCTGGGACAATTCCATATAATGTGGTGACTCATATTGGGAAAAGAAAGATGAATCTTTTAATTGGCAAGGTCATTAAAAAGTGAAAAACACTAGCATGTTATCAATTCTGTGCAAAACAATGGTCCTGCTGGCCATCGCAAATTACCTTTCAGGAGCCAGAAGGCAGCGTGGAAGAGGCATGCTGCTTAGAGGACAAAAGGAAACAGTGTCTGCAGAGGACACTCTGCAAGGGAGAGGGAAAAGAAAGAATCAGAACTAAACCCTGCCAAGGAAAGGGTGTTGTTTGGATTCGCTTCATAGAGCCCCCTATAAAAACAGGAGTGTAAAACTTAATTTTCTTTATTTTTTCATCTGGTTTTTGTTTCTCTGACACTTAGTTGTGTATGTGGTGCTGGGGTTTGAACCTGGGTCCTCATGCATGCCAGGTAAGCTGTTCCAGCCATCGTAAACCATTTTTCACATATAAAACTCCCTTTTTTCTCTTTCTTTCTTGTGGTGCTGGGCATTTGAACACACGGCCTTTTGCATGATAAGTGTGTGCTCTACCACTGAGCATCTTCTCAGCCACCATCTTTACTGTGCTAACAAATAGTTACTCTAGGGGCTGGAGCGGTGGCTCAGTGATTACGGTGCTTGCCTGGCAAGCAGGAATACTCAAGTTCAAACCCCAGCACCACGTACACAATGAGGTCTTGGAGCAATGAAAGCCATGTGAAAAACTAAATAAAATTGATTCTCTCTCACTGTCCCTCTCTCTTAAAAAAAAAAGAAAAGAAAGAAAAAATAAACAGTTACTATAATTGTACCTATTTCAGAGATGAAGGACTGAGACTTAGAGAAGTTGAGGATGTCAATCAAGATCATCTGCAGAGTGGAGATTTAAACTCAGGTCTGTGCAAAGCTCCAACCCTTAATTATAATGCACTGTTCCATCTGAAGACATGGTAAAGAAGCTGGTGAGAACGAAGGTTAAACAGCAAGAAGTTGTGTTAATTGCTGCACATTAAACATTCCCTGGAAATTCAGTCATCCTGCATACAAGTATTCATTTTGCCCTTCCCTCTTTTGGGGTACTTAAAAGAATACCCAGAAAAATAAGACAGCTTCCAAATGGAAGGGGTGCTGTAAGCCACAAAACATCTGGCATCAGCACTGACTTCTACACACGTGCATCGTTTTTAATTCAGGGGGACCTAACATCCCCAGGTGTTTTTATTTTTTATTTTGAGACAGGATCTTTCTAAATTGTCTAGAGCCTCATCAAGTTGCTGAGATTGGCTTTGAACTTGCAATCCTTCTGCCTGAGACTCCTGAGCCATTGGGATTACAGGCATGTGCCACCACGCTTGGCTTCTATTTTATTTATTTATTTTTGTAGTGCTAGAATGGAATCCAAGCCCTCAACCATGCTAGACAAAGCTCTCTACCACTGAACTACATCCCCAGCCCCTTTTTAATTTTTTTTTTTTCTTTTTGAGACTGGGTCTTGATAAACTGCTCAGGCTAGCCTTGAACTTTCGATCCTCCTATCTCAGCCTCTTTAATAGCTGGGATTACAGGAGTGTGCCCTGGTGCCCAGCTAATGCTATACATACCTTTTTTTGGTTTAATTTTTCTCATTGAATATAGATTTCTTAGTGACTTTGTTCCTAAATTGAATTTTTATTTTTCTCAGCATAATTGTACACAGAGATTAAAAGTAAAACAGTGCTACAAGGCTTATAACAAAGCTTTTATGTTTTATTTCTATTCCTTTCTTTCTGATTCTGGTCCTCAGGAGATATCATTTGACTACTAAGCTGTAAGATCTTTTTCTTTCTTTCTTTTATTTTTTTTAAGGAGTAGGTTAGGCTTTTCCTCTTTGTTTTTCGGTTTTGCTTTTTACAAAAATGGGGATGATTCAGTCTATAATATTTCTTTTAAGATAAACAACTACAGCCAGAGAAACATTAAATTGCATCTCTTTATAATTAAAACTCAAACCTGCATCTCCTTTTTTATAATTAAAATTTTATTTTCTTATCCAAGTTATGCATATAATATGTGTTAAAAATGCCAAGTAGTTCTACCTAGAAAGTCTGGTGCCTGATGCAGCAGGGCCAATCTGTCCTCAGTAAATGAGGGGGAAATCGCAACCATTTTGCACTGAGTGAAGATCCCTGTGGCGCAGGATCTCAGGGCAGCATCTGCTTCCCCTCCTTCTAGATACAATGCGGGCAGAGTCAACTTTATAAATCCTATTACCCAAATAGGCATCTTTCCCCCAAGTGTGCATATGAATGCCCGCTTTCTTGGGCCTTCTGAGTTGAATGATGAAAAACCAAATGATGCATAATTTTTGTTTCTCGCAGTTTGAACAGAGTATGAGAATGCATTTCCTTTTTGGCGAGGTCCTAAGACAGCCGAATATCTTAACTATGGAAATAGCCACACATCCCACAATGCGACTTGACTCGAAAGCCTGTGCTTTCTCCTGAACAAGCCTTTCGTGGCGTGATTGAAGATGCCAGGCCTCTCTTCGGTCACTGGATAATACGTGGCGTTTTTCATTGTGAGGGCTGTTCAGAACACACACCGGCACTCCGCAGAGCAGAATCACTGCAGCCACCTGGCAGGATCTTCCTAAAGGGGATGCATTTCATCGGACACTGGACCCATTCTCAGTGACTGGGCCTAATAAAACACTAAAGGTCTTTAAGGTGATTTTTTTTTGTTGCTCTGATTTTATGGCCCAAATACGCATTTTTAACTTTCATTATCTAAGTATAGGAGATAGAGTGTAGGATCTGAATTTTTTAAAAATTAATTGTGTTGTAAATCAAACATCTTCCTGTAGAATGCACTTACTCATCATTAGCACGCGTGAGTTTCCAGTAAAATATCTTCAGTATTATTTTTATTATTAACATATTTACACTGTCTCTCCAGCTCTGCACCCTTTGTGAATCCGTTTTTAAAATAAATATGACCTGATACCAGAGTGATTGGTGCAATAAAAATGCATGATGTGAAATTAATCAAACATGGCCGGGTTCAATTTATAAGGGACACATTAAGAAAAATTATTTCTTGTTCGGGTATGCCACTCTAGTGAATCAAACAGAGCTGCGTATATTTCAGCAAGATACATGTAAAATCCATTCATTCAACAAACATTTATTATGCATTTACTGTGTGCATCACGGGGGATAAAATCAAGCTGAGCAAACAAGAAATTCACACAGGAGACAGCTGAAGAGCGGAAGCAACTGCGTAATTGTAGAATATATGTTGAATATCTAAGGATTCCAGAAACAAAAGCTCGAGTCGCAGCAGTGTGGTGCGTTGGTTAAAGGTGTGGGGGCTATGGATTTATTTCAATTTTTTTTCAGGAAGTGGCCATTAATTTTTGTATGAAAAAAAATGAGAGCAGAGAGGCATAATTCATTGTGAAGATAGGATTGAAATTCTGTATATGTGAAGGAAATAAATTTCTTTTTTTTTTTTTAAGAGAAAAGCACAATGAGAGAAAGAGAAAGAGAGAGAAACAATTTTATTTAGTTTTTATGCAGCTTTCATTGCTCCAAGACTTCTTTGTGTATGTGGTGCTGGGGTTTGAACTCACTTATGGGCATACCAGGCAAGCACTGTAACCGCTGAGCCACCACTCCAGCCCTGGAAATAAATTTTCTAATGCAACAAAATAAACAGGAGAGAGAGAGACAGAGACAGAGAAAAAGCCCAGTTTGGACTTCAGAGTCAGACAGACTTGGATTCCAATCTCAGCTCTGATACTTAGTAGGTGGGTGACTTGGACATCTTTGATTTTGCTGAGGTTTGATTTTCTTATCTATAATATAGAGATGATACTATCTTCCTCATTGGATTAGTGCAATAATTAAATGAGATATTGTCTTCAGTAGGCATTCACTAAACGTCTTGTCATCCTGGAATCATGGCCAGTTAGAGAAGCTGTCTTGGGCGCCACTGTTGTCAAAGCTGGTGGCTGGGATGGAGTGTCCAACTGTATTCCAAGCAAAGGCAGGAAGATAAGGTTGGAAAGCAAGTATTCCACTCACCTCTAGGAATGGGCTCTGTTTTCTTCCTACCTGAGCCAACTGTGTCCTTGCCTTAGGAGCAGATGTGAGGGCTGCAGCTTTGTAATGATGAAGGTGGTTTAAAAGTGAACTTCCAGGGGTTGGGGATTTAGCTCAGTGGCAGAGCGCTTGCCTAGCACTCGCAAGGCCCTGAGTTCGGTCTTCAGCCCTGGAAAAAAAAAAAAAAAAGTGAACTTCCAGACAGGTTGGCAGGAAGCCTCTATGGAGGACACCTGCTATTATCAAGCCTTCCGGATGAATCTCATCTTGAAGACTGGGACTTCCCTTTTCTTTTTTGACACTGAGCCCTACAGTTCAGCACAGGGCTTTTTCCATGGCAACCAATCAATAACCACTTGGTGAACAAAAGAATGAATACCTAAGTCCTAGAAAATGTGTGTGATCACAACTTCCCAATCTGTGGGCCTCCATTTCCTCAATTGTAAAACTGTATGGAAATTACCTGTTGGCCTTAAAGGGCTGTTAGGGAGATCGAATGCATTCACACTTGTGAAGTACCAAGAATCACGCCCGGCTCATGGTCAGTTCTATATCAAAGTTGTTTGTTCGTTTATTTGTTTAATTGGGACTGGGGATTGCACCCAGGAGTGTTCTACCACTGAAGTACATCTCCAATGCTTTCATTTTTTTGAGACAGGGCCTCCCTAAGTTGCTGAGTGTGGTTTTGAACTTGCCATCCTCCTGCCTCAGCCTGCTGATTTGCTGGGATTACCAGCATGTGCCACCGTGCCTAGCTATATCAATGTTCATAACATAAATATTAATATTGAAGGGACACTATGATGATTAAATAAGAAAGCAAAGATAGCCATGCGTGGTGGTGCACACCTGCAAATCAGGAGACAGAGGCAGGAGGATTGCACGTTCAAAGCTAGACTCAACAACTTAGCAAGCCCCTGTCTCAAAATAAAAAAAATTAAAAACTGGCTGGGATGTGGTTCAGTGGTCAAAACACCCCTGGATTAAATACCTGGTACAGAAAAGAAAGAAAAGACAAGCAGTGTTTGTGGAGGAAAGAATGAAATCCTACCTCAAGTGGGCTCAAAAGGACCTAGCTCCAGACTCAGTTTGAGCTGATGAAATTAAGTTTTGTCTTCTTTGCGAGCCCAGTGTGCAGGGGCCAACGGGAATCGTGGACCTGCCAACCTGCCGCTGTTATTTCACCTTCCCAACCTTTCTGGAATTAGGTGATGCCCTTGAACCATGACTCAGATCAGAATCCCACACTCTGCCTCCCTGGACTGCTCCAGGGCCCTGTGTGGATACAGCCTATGTTTGTATACCTGTGAACAAAGGCAAATCTTATTTCCACTGAGACAGAATATCTTCCTATTCTTCTCCTACCCTCGTTCCCTTCATCCTTGGAATAAAAATGCTACCTCCTTTTCTGGATCACTGAATCCCAGAAATCCTTTTACTCCCACCCACAGTAAGGACCCTCGGCTGTCAATGCCACGTGAGCTGTACTGGGCCTCACCACGCCCACTGGACTCTATTATTCAGATGACTGCTGATCTCCTTTGGGACCAGCCTCCTATCTACTCAGCCCCCTGAATCAGAGCTCTGCATTCTCACTAGTTTGTTTGTGTATTCATTAATTCATTCACATATGCATTTAACTAACAGTAACTCAGTCCCTCCTTCTCTGCCCAGCACATAAGACCAGGGCCACTGATATAATTCACACAATACCCCTGTGCTCAGAGAGCTCTCAGCCTATTCTGGAACAACGCAAAGTAATTAAGTGCAAAGATAGAAATGTATACAAGGTAGGAGAGACCAGGGGGAGATTTACTCTTATCTGGGAGAGGTAGGAAAGGGTCGTCAGAAACACTGACATCAGAGATGAATTTTCAAGGAGGAATAGGGTAAGACCAGAATCATTTCAGACTGAAGGGTGAAAATGAGGGGTCAGATTGTATTATAATGTGAGAGAGAAGCCTGGAGTGATAGGCAGAGGTCAGATGATGGAGTTGAATACAAGGAAAGGAACTTGAACTTTACTCTTATGGTAAAGGAGAGAAATGTGGTGGACCTGTCCTTGGGAGTACCCTTTGGGGCAATCTTCAGCTCTCTGATCCTTCTAGGATTGTCTCAACTGCAGAGAGTCACCTTCTCACGCACTTCTCTGTGAGGACAACCCACATCCTTTGACTGATGGATGCAAAAATACAAAGGCCCAGGGGTCTGGAGTGGTGGCTTGGTGGTTACACCACTTGCCTGGCATGCGTGAAGATGCAGGTTCAAACCCAGCACCACGTACACAATAAAGTGTTGGAGCAACAAAAACCAGATGAAATACTAAATAAAATTGATTCTCTTTCTCATTATCCCTCTCTCTCTCTCTTAAAAAAATATATATATATATGCACATAAATATATATACACACACATATATATAAAGACCTGGGCCTCTTGGGCCAGCTCAAGACAACTCAGAAGACCCATTCCGGTTCTGAAGCTCCCTGTGCAGTTGGCTGAGGCTATCGTTGATCTGCACTGAAGCTTAACCTGCCCCTCCTGCTTCTGGTCCCAAGGGGCAGCGTCACAGGAACTGGGTCCCTGCTGCTTCCTCAGGATTCATTCATGGGAAGATGCCTGTCCAGTTCTCCTACTGCAGGTTCTATCTGTGAGTCATTGAAACATTCTTAGGTCTCTTTCAGATCCTCCCAAGTCCCCAAGGCCACACTGCCTTCCAGCTCCTTCGCCCTTTCTCTCTACCCGTAGCCTGCAGTCCTCCCAGGGGCCCATTCCTTTGTCAACATCTGGGGTTGTCATCAGGTCGCCAAAGCTTGCCACATGGCTAAACCCACACGTAGACTGTGACTCAGTTGAACCATCGGCTGCCTTGCCTTGCAGCCCAATTGGAGTCTAGCTGCTGCACTTCGTCTTTCTCCCAGCCCACATCGCCTAACTTTCGGTGCTCTGTTGTTGGCCCTTGCTTTTCTCAGCTCTCGCCCTCTTCCTGTGTGATCTCATGCACTGTCCTGTTTGCTGAGTCCACAGAGATGCTAACAATTCCTAGCTCTCTCGCCTTTCCAGTTCCAGATCACCTTGGGGGTGTACAGTCCCCCTCCACCCCACTCAGCCATGCTGCAGACTTCTTGGGCTCACAGTGGACCGGGCACTCTCCTTAGAATTTAACCTCTGCTCAGCAGCACCACCCTGTTACGCCCCATCCAGTTGCATCCTGGATTTTAACTCTTTCCTCTAACTCTTGTCTTCCATGCACCTCTGACTCAGAATTAAGTCATCTGCCCCAAAACAGGTTGTGGTGGCCTCGTCAAGACTGTGGGAATCTTGGATGACTGCCGGATGCCAATGGGATCCAGAAATTGGAACACTTTCAGAACCCTGGGAGTTGTCCTGCTGTAGGCCTGCCCCTTATTGTGCCCCTACTCCTTTCCAGGCCACCCTGTGTCTTCTGGAAGCGTTCTGTCTACAAGTGGCTTTCTCTCTTTCTCTCTGGGCAGTTGGCTAATTTGACTGCCCCAGAAGTCTGGGGATTTACCCATGCTCCATGCAAAGTGGGGTCTGGAAGAGAGACAGGTTGGTTTAGTACTGGTTAAGTACCCATCCCTGGTCCAGGGAGCGTAGGCCAGGAGAGCTGGCCCATGTGGTAGGGTGGCTACAGAAGACTCACTGGGTAGGAGTGAGAGGAAGGGGGATCTTGGGATGGACCACTATTTAAGGTATGATTTTTATGGCCCCAAATAAACTCAGATAACAAAAATTCCCAATGGTTATAAATTTTAAGTTTACACAAATATCTAAGCTCTTTGCCTACCTTCCTATCTTGCAGTTTTGTGAAACATCATTTAAATAGATACTCATTTCACCTCATCTCTACCCTGTTGTGCTCATTAACAATAATATAGGAGCTGGGGCTGTAGCTTAGTGGTAGACAGAGTGCCTGCTTAGCAACATGAGGCCCTGGATTTGATCCTTGGTACCAGGGGGGGTCGGGGGATGTAGCATGAGAGGAGAATCATTTTAAGGAAAATATCCCATGAATTTGTTCCCAAAAATAATTTCTTTTTGGTACTGGGGATTGAACTCAGGGGTACTTAACTACTGAGCCTCACCCTCATTTTTTTTTTAAAGAGAGAATTAATTTTATTTAGTTTTTCATGTGGCTTTCATTGCTCTGACATTTGGTTGTGTACGTGGTGCTGGGGTTTGGTCCCACTATTGCATACCAGGCAAGCGCTGTAACCGTTGAGACACTGCTCCAGCCCCTCATTTTTTTTTTTTTAATATTTTATTTTGAGACAGGGTCTTGCAAAGTTCCAGAGGCTGTTTTTGAACTTGCAATCCTCCTGCCTCAACTTCTTGGGTGATGGGGATTACAGGCATGTGACACAGCACCCTGCCTTAAAAATAAAATCTTAAGGGGCTGGAGTGGTGGCTCAGTGGCTACAGCACTTGCCTGGCATGCACAAGTTCTTGGGTTTGAACCCCAGCACCACATACATTATGAAGTGTCAGAGCAATGAAAGTCACATGAAAAATGGAACAAAATTGCGTATCTTTCTCTCTCTCACTGTCCCTCTCTCTCTTTAAAAAAAAAAAAATCTTAAATATACACTTAAATCAGTATTCTCTCCTATAACTCAAAGTTATTAATTATAATAATAAAAAACCTTTTGACTCTATTTTAATTGTTTCCACATTTAAATCTGACCTAGAAATTCAAAATGGAAGAGATAATCAAAATTATCATCTAGTTACTTCTGACAGAAAGTTTACAACTGGTGCATAAGTTCTTAGGAAATAATATCACCAGGAAATCTTTGATGGCCCCCTTATGGGTAAAAAAAAAATTTAGAAAATTTACTTTCAGATCAGCATATTGTAGCGTAATTCTTAAAGAAACTTTTACTTTAAATCAGTTTTATTGCGAGCCTAGAAAAGAAACAGGAGAAGGAGATGAACCTAGAAACTGGTGAGATAAAAAGAAATATACTGTGGGACCACTTGTTTTTAAGAAATGAAAAACTGGATTTATGCACCAGCTTTAAAACAAATCTCCCTAGGCACACTGTTCAGCAGCTATTTAGATCTTGTCTGAAGTTTTTAGTGTGTTTTAAACAAAGCTGATTCCTTTGTTTTGAGAGTGAATTTTTTGATGCCCCATTTATTCATTTATTTTACAAATATGTCCTAGGCACCAATTAAATGCTAGGTGTTGTTCCGGTTATAAAGTTGAATGCCAAAAGTCCTTTTCTTCAAGGAGCGGAATATACAGGGTGCGTTCCTGGAAGCTATATTACGAGATGTAGATTTACTCTTTTGCACTGCTGGTAGGGAAGGTAAAACGGCATAGCCCCCTTTGGCAAACAGAATGGCAATGCCTCGAAAATTTAAAGACAGAAGCCAGGGACCGTGGTACACGCCTGTAATCTCAGCAATTTGGGAAGCTGAGTCAGGAGGATCACAAGTTCAAAGCCAGCCTCAGCAATTTAGCTAGGCCCTAAGCTACTTAGCAAGACCCTGTCTCAAAATAAAAAAAATAAAAAGGAAAAGGTCTGGGAATGTGGCTCAGTAATCAAGCACTCTCTGGTACCAAAAAGAAAAAACAAAAAAGAAAAGAAAAAAAATCAAAGGTAGAATTACCACAGACTCCAGCAATACAGAGCCCAGCAATTCCACTTCCGGATACATACCTCAAAACTGAAAGCAAAAAACTGGGACACCAGGTGTTCATGTTCATAGCATCATTATTTACAATAGCCGAAAGGTGGAGGCAACCCAAGTGTCCCCTGATGGATGAATGAATAAACAAAATGTGATGTACTTACAATGAAATATTATATACTCTTGAAAGGGAAATTCTTTTTTTTTTTTATAAAAGTCATCTTTTTTTTTATAAAGAGAGAGGGACAGTGAGAGAGACAGAGAAAGAGAGAAACAACTTTATTTAGTTTTTCACATGGCCTTAGTTGCTCCAACACTCAGTTGTGTACGTGGTGCTGGGGTTTGAACCCGGGTCCTCCAAAACTACTGATCCACTGCTCCAGCCCCTTGAAAGGGAAATTCTGACACATGTGTACAATATGGATGAACTTTAAAGTAAAATAAGCCAGTTACAAAAGGAAAAATACCGTATGGTTCCGCTTCCATGAGGACCCTTGCGTAGTGAGATTCGTAGGGACGGAAGGTAGAGTTGTGGTTGTCAGGGGCTGGGAGGAGGAATGATTGGGGAGGTAGTGTTTAATGGGTACAGAGTTTCAGCTTGGGATGATGAAAACGTTCTGGATGTGGACAATGGTGAAGCTAGCTGATGACACTGAACCACACACTTAAAGTGATCAATTTTATGTATGTTTTACCACAATCTTTTTCTTTATTTTTTTCTTCTTGTATTTTTTTTTAAAAGAGAGCGGGACGGTGAGAGAGACAGAGAAAGAGAGGAACAACTTTATTTAATTCTTCACATGGCCTTAGTTGCTCCAACACTCAGTTGTGTACGTGGTGCTGGGGTTTGAACCCAGGTCCTCATGCTTGCAGGCATGCGCTGAAACTGCTGAGCCATCGGTCCAGCCCCACATTTTTTTTTTTTTTTAAAGACAGAGGGACAGTGAGGAAGAGAGAGAAAGAATCATTTTATTCAGTTTTTCGTGTGGCTTTCTTGCTTCGAGACTTCGTTGTATGCGTGGGGCTGGGGTTTGAACTCGAGTACTTGTGCATGCCAGGCAAGCGCTGTAACCGCTGAGCCACCACTCCAGCCCCCTCTTCCCACATTTTTTTTTATTGGTGCATTATAGTTGTGCATGCTGATGGGATTTGTTGTTACATATTCATACATGCAAACAAAATAACAATATGATTTGGCCAGCATCACTCCCCAGTACTCTCTCCTCCCTCCTCTCCTCTCACCCTTTGGCTCCTTTAATCTTTTTTACTGATCTCTTTGATTTTCAAGAGATCCAGCCCCACCTTTCTTTTCCTTTTTCCTCTCTAGCTTTCGAGTGAGAGAAAAGGTCTCACCCTTAACCTTCTCAGTTTGACTTCTTTGGTTTAACATAAGAATCTCTAGTTCTATCCATTTTCCTGCAAATGCCACAATTTCATTTTTATTAATGATTGAATAAAGTTCCATTGTGCATGGATAGCACATTTTCTTCATTTATTCATCCACTGATGGACACTGACTCTTGTTCCACAGTGTGGCTACTGTGAAATGTGCTGCTATAAACATGGGTATGCATTTATCACTGAAATATGCTGTAGTATGATGAATTTGATTCTTCAGGGTAAATACTAAGGAGTGGTATAGCTGTGTCATATGGTGGTTCCATGCCTAGTCTTTTGAGGACTCTCCATATTCATTTCCACAGTGGTTGTACTAATCTGAAATCCTACCAACAGTGTAAAAGTGTTCCTTTTTTTCCACATCCTCTCCAGAATTTATTGTTATTTTATTCTTTTTTTTTTTAAAGGATGCGGGTTACTGGGGATTGAACTCAGGGGTGTTGAGACATATCCCCAGCCTTTTTTTATATTTTATTTTGAGACAAGGTCTTTAAGTTGCTTAGGGCCTGGCTGAGTTGCTGAGGCTGGCTTTGAACTCACGATTCTCCTGCCGTAGGCTTCTGAGCCTCTGAGATTACAGGCATGCACAACTGTGCCTGGCTATTATTTGTGTTCTCGATGAGTACCCTCGTGACTGGTATGAGATGAAATCTGTGTAATTTTGATGTGCATTGCCCTAACTGCTAAGGATGTTGAACAGTTTTTCATATATTTGTTGGCCATTTGTATTTCTTCTTTGGATAATGTCCATTCAATTCATTTGCCCATTTGTTAATCGGGTTATTTGATTTTTTTGGTGTAAAATGTTTTGAGTTCTTTATATATTCTAGACTTTAATCCTCTGTCAGAGGGTAGCTTACACAGCTATGCTCCCATTCTGTGGGTTCTCTTTTCACATTCCTAATTGTTTCCTTTGCTGTGCAGAAGCTTTTTGATTTGATGCCATCCCATTTATTAACTCTTGGCATTATTTCCTGAGCTATAGGGGTCCTACTGACAAAGTCGTTCCCTGTGCCTAAAAGTTGGAGTTTTGACCCTGTGTTTTCTTCTAGGAATTGCATAATTTCTGGTCTAACGCCTAGGTCTTCAATCCATTTTGAGTTGATTTTTATGTAGGATGAGAGATAAGGGTCTAGTTTCATTTTTATACATATGGGTAACCAATTTTCCTAGCACTATTTGTTTAAAAAGGCTGTCTTTTCTCCCATGGATGTTTTTGGCAACTTTGTCAAGGATCAGATGACTGGAGATGGACCACAATCTTTTTTAAAAGGAGAGTAGCAGGGCTGGAGTGGTTGCTCAGAGATTACCAGGCCAGCCTGACATGCGTGATGACACGGGTTCAAACCCTAGCACCACAGACACAACGAAGTGTTGGAGCAACGAAATCCACATGAAAAACTAAATAAAGTTGATTTTCTCTCTCTCTCTCTCAAAAAAAAAAAATAAAGTAGCTTATAAGGACCTAAGTGATGCTAGGGACTCAAAAAGGGATCATCAAAAAGGTTTTTTCAAGGAAACCTTTGAGCATGGTGGAAACACATATGATGGAAAGAGTCCCAGGTCTTTGTTCTCTTCTGTCACTTAGTAATGGTATGACCTTAGACAAATGACATAACTCTTGTGGAGGCAGTGTACCATCAGGGTTGGTCCTGAGGCCACTGAATCAGGTGACTTGTTGAATTGCAGTTCATTTGCCAGACAGGTAACCTTGGTCAACTTATTGAACATCATTAAGTCTCAGTTTCTTCGACATAAATTGGGAGGTTAATACCCACCTTGCGGAGTTGTTGTGAAAGTTTAATTAGATGAAATATGAGAAGTCATTAACACAGTGCCTGTCACAAATTAAGTGCTCAAAAAGTCTCAGTAGCTCTTATTTTCTGAACTTTATCTATAAAATGATGTCAATATTGCTTGGCTTAAAACTTGAGTTATTTTGAGGATCATTTGAGGCTGAATATGGAAGAGCTTCCTATGGAAGTTAGATAGCACTACCAAATGCAGGTGTGCACACACATTGAAGGGAAAATGGTATGAGCAAAAGTCAGGAGGCTAGGGGCTGGAGCAGTGGCTCAGTGGTTACGGCACTTGCCCAGCATGTGCAAGTACACAGGTTCAAACCCCAGCACCCACATACACAACTAAGTGTCAGAGCAATGAAAGCCGTGTGAAAAACTCAATAAAAATTGATTCTCTCTGTCTCTCTCTTTCTCTCTCACTGTCCTTCTCCCTTAAAAAAAAATGTATTAAAAAGTCAGGAGGCTAGAAAGCAAGAGGGTGGTGGGTGTATGAAAGGGTGGGGAAGGAGGCTGGAGAGAGAGAATGGCTGATGGAGCGCCCTTGAGGCTAAGAAGCACATTGCAGTGTTAGATCACATAGAGCTAAATGGGAAAGAGCAGGCAAGGATACTGCCATGATTCGACTTGGTTTTGAGAATTCAACTTGGAGAGTGTTAGGATACTTTCAAAAAGACCCCTAAAAATTCTCATCGCCTGATGTTTATGTTCTTGATCAATTCCTTCTATTTGCTTCTAATAAAGAGAATATTTATTAGAAAGCGGTAAGATGTTACTTTTGAGATTAGGTCATGAAAAGACTGATTTCTGTCCTGCTTGCCCTTTCTTGCTCTCTGGTTTCCTCACTCTGTGGGAAGCCAGCAGCCAGATTGAGAGCTACCCCAGGGAGAGAGAGGCCTGTGAGTCAAGTGTGTGAGGTCTCTGGCCAATACACATTACGCACCTGAGACCTGCCAACTGCCATGTGAATGAGCTGGGAAGGGTATCTTCTCCCAGGTGTGCCTTGAGATGACTGTAATTTTGATGGCAGCCTTATTGGAGGCACCCAGCTAAGCTGAGTCCAGATTCCCAACACACCGAAGCTGTGAGATAATAGATACTTATCGTTTTAAGCAAATAGTTTTGGAGCAAGTTATTATACATCAACAGATCCTTTATACTGATGGGAATTTGACAAGTTTGAAGCACTGTCAGGTTACATGGGTGAGATGCATGCATCGGAAACTGCTGGAACTCTGACAATGGAATAGGAGCTGGAGTTCAAGCCTCAGGGTTGTCAGAGGGGTGAATTAACTAGATTGTTGAGGGTGAAAGGATAGGCAGGGAAGAGAATAAAAAAGAGAAGTGGTATTGGAAGATGACAGAAGAGAATAAAGAGGAGTAGTAAAGAGAAGGGGAAAAGAAAAGGGGAGAGATAAAGACAGAGGAGGGGGTCTGGAGCTGTGGCTCAGCGGTTACAGCACTTGCCTGGCATGCACAGGGACAAGGGTTTGAACCCCAGCACCACATACACAACCAAGTGTTGGAACAAAGAAGGGCACATGAAAAACTGAATAAAATTGATTATCTCTTTCTCTCTCTCATTGTCCCACTCTCTCTTAAAACAAATCTTAAAAAGAAAAAAAAAAGACAGAGGAAGGTTAGACATGTACGTGTGGTTCCAGCTGCATGGGGGACTGAGGCAGGAGGATTGAGTTCACAAGCTTGAGACTATCCTGGGCAACACAGTGAGACTCTATTTCAAAGAAGAAGAGGGGCTTTGAGAACAGAGGACTGAACCTAGAGATGTGGAGAACTGGGAAGTAAAAATCAGAGATCCACCTTTCTCGATGCGCTGTTGTATCCGTTGCTCTGCTTGGTTTTTTACAATAGCTCAGTGTGGTATAATTATTATTATTGCCACTTACAGATGAGAGAAAAGTGAGAAGGTAAGCAACCTGACCAGTGGCCACATAGCCAGTCAGGGGTGGAACTAGGATTCAAATCCAAATCTGCCTGATTCCAGATCCAGAGCTCTTTGCCGTAGGGTGACAGTGCCTATAACTGCTCTGTTAAGACACCGGCTTCCTTATTAGTTATGATGAGATTCACCTACATACACTTTTCTGGCTATGTTTCCACATTTCCATACATACATAGCGCTGACATAGTAGAGAATTTTACTCCTCTCTCACTAAGAGAGTCTAGAGGGCGCAAATGTTATCATCCTATCCTCATGGTGGCTTCATGGTGCCACTTGGGATCTTAACTTCGGCTTCATTTTTCATTGTGCAGGGTCCTTTCTCAAGGTCATCTCATGGTCCTTGATGACTCCTGAAGTTCCAGCCCTTAACTGTAGGAAGAGAGGGGAAAACAAAAGGGGAAGGAACCCCTCTTAACTAATTTAGGTCCCTTTAAATAGGCTTCTTAAGAAGTCCACACACGCTTTCTTTTGGCGATACTTCCTTTGTGTCCGTGCTCACGTCTTGCTTTTGAGGCTTTCTTGACGGCCCCCGGGACCACGTTTTGTGTGTGGTTAATGAGGTTGGATGTTGGAGGAGGGGTTCACACCTCTGGGCCTCCGTGGGGAGCCACACTGGGAAATCTACAACCTTCCATCTCTGGAGCTTAAGGTTTGCTGTTAGAAACCGGGCTTTGAAGGAACTAGGATGAATTCCAAGGGAGGAAAATGATTGATTAGGAGCCCTGGGTGCCACTGTGTTGATGTCAATCTGGTGTTCTTTAGGTTTGGTTCAGTTCATAGTGCAACGGAAGTTGCTCAGCTATGGAGTTGGAGTCCTCTGGAAAGAAGCCTGGGTCCAGCTGTACCAGTTCCACAAGGCTTTTGTGCACTTGAGATCTGCCCAGAGTTAAAAAAAAAAAACCACCTCTTTGGAAATTTTAAGAATTGGGGGCTAGAGCTGTGGCTCAGTGGATATTCAGTGTGTGCCTGGCACATGCAAGCACATGGGTCCGAACCCCAGCGCCACATATGCAACGTGAAGTGTTGGAGCAGTGAAAGCCATGTGAAAAGCTGGATAAAATTGATTTGCTGTCCCTCTCAAAAAAAAAAAAAATCAAGAATTAAATGTCTAACTAGAGAAAAAAATAAAATGCTTAAATTCTTGAAAAAAAAAAAAAGAAGAAGAAGAAGTCCACACACCGGGTTGGGGATTTAGCTCAGTGGCAGAGTGCTTGCCTAGCACATGCAAGGCTGCGAGTTTAGTCCTCAGCCCTGAAAAAAGAAAAGAAAAGAAGTCCACACACTACTTCCACGTTCATCTCCAAGGCCAGAACTTGACCACATTGTTAAACTTCAGGGACAGTGGGGAGATGGTGTTAGTTCTAAGCAGAGAAGTAAGCAGTTAAAAAGCCCAGATTCTGATGCCAAGGGGAAAGGATGTTGGAGAAGGCAACCTGCTATCTCTATTATAGGGGCTCTGTGCATTCTATCTTCTTCCCCATCCCCTTGATGTCCTAGTATATTAGTGACAAAATTCTGAAGCTAAATGCCTAGAATTAGCATTAGACCAATTAAAGGCCTGGAGCTGAATAAGACTGCCTACACTTCAGATGCCAGTCCCAAGTTTTCAGGGGTCCTTAGGCCCCCTCCACTTCTGACTTGCTATAAATTTGGGTGGGCCTATGGCCTCCCTCAGGTTCAATAATTTTCAGAATGACACAGAACTTAGGAAAAGCACTATACTTGGGATTACACTACTTTTTTAAAGGATATAAATCAGGAATAATCAAATGAAGAGGTCAAGGGCAAGGGCAAGGTCTGGGAATGTCTCAAATGCAGAGTTTCTATGCTTACTCCCTGTGTTGTAGAAACTCATCACCCTCCTGACATTTTGATGTATTCACCAACCAGGAAATTTCACTGAGCTTTGGTGTCCAGAGTTTTATTAGGGTTTCTTTTCTTTTTTGGGGGGGTGCTGGGTTTTGAATCCAGGGACGCTTAACTGCTGAAGCACATCCCAAGACCATTTTATTTTTTATTTTGAGACAGGGTCTTGCTAAGTTGCTTAGAGCTTCACTTGTGATCCTTCTCCCTCAGTCTCCTTAGCAGCTAGGATTACAGGTGTGTATCACTGTGCTCAACTTTGAACATTTTTTAAAAAAAAATCACACATCTGCCTAACTGGGAGTTCCTACTATGTGCCAGGCTGTTCCTTCCATCCATTCATACATCCACTCATTCATCTGTCCATTCATTCTTTAAGTATTTATAGTTCTCTATCAACTATCCTGTAAGTAACAGAAAACTCTACTAACAAATTTAAAAATAAGAACTGAACTTACTCATAAAACTAGAAATTCAGGGATAAAAGTAAATGCTGGTTTTGTTCAGATGTTCAACAATGCCTGCAGATACCTAGGATTTCTCTTTCCGCCTCACTTTTTTTTTTTTTTTTTTTTTTTTTTTTTTTTGTACCAAGGATTGAACTCAGAAGCCAGGGGTGTTTAACCATTGAACCACAGCCCCAGGTCTTTTTATTTTTTTATTTTGAGACAGGGTCTCACTAAGTTGCTAAGGGCCTCGCTAAATCTCTGAGGCTGGCTTTGAACCTATGATCTTCCTGCCTCAGCCTCTCAAGCAGCTGGGATTGCAGGCTTGCACCACCAGACCTTTCTTTTATTTCTGTTTTTAACTAATTTTTTCCTGTGTATGTACAGAAATAAAATGTGAAGCTAGTACAGGTTTCTTCATTGCCCTATACCTAGTTTCTTTATTATTCTTATCTTTTTTAAATAAGAGAGACAATGAGAAAGAATCATTTTTTTTAACAGAGAGGGACAGTGAGAGAGAGAGAATCAATTTTTCATATGGCTTTTGTTGCTCTGAGACTTTGTTGTATACGTGGTTTGAACCTGCACCCTTCCTTGCACATGCCAGGCAAGCACCTGCACTGCTCCATCCCCTGTTCGTCTATTATTAACATCCTATATTAATATGGCACATTTGTTATAATTAATGAACCAATTGTGATTTGCTATTATCAGCTTATTGTTATTTAAATTTCCGTAGTTTTTACCTAATGTTCTTTTTCTGTCCCTAGATGCCCTCCAGGATATGGGATTACTTATGCCTAGGTTCTTCTTGGTTGTGACAGTTTTCAGGCATTTCTTTATTTTAATGACCTTGATGGTTTCAAGGAGTACTAATCGGTCAATATTTTGTAGGATATCCTTCAGTTGGGATTTGTCTGATGCTTTTCTCATGATTAGACTGAGGTGAGTTTTGGGAGGAACTCTACAGCCATATGCCACTAAACCATAATGATTTTATCCTCATATTATCCTTTCATTATCACAAGAAGGCAGCTATATTACCATTCCAGAATTAGGACAATGTTCAAAGATGGAAAGAGGCAGAAGATGGAAGAGTATGTCTGTTCCTTGTGTGTTTTTTTTTTTTTAAAGAGAGGGACAGTGAGAGAGAGAGAGAGAATCAATTTTAATTTTATTTAGTTTTTTACGTGGCTTTTGTTGCTCTGAGACTTTGTTGTGTACATGGTGCTGGGGTTTGAACTTGCGTGCTTATGCATGTTGGGCAAGCGCCGTAACTGCTGAGCCACCACTCCAGCCCCAATGTCTGTTCATTTTGAAGAGACTTGTCTGTTTCTTTTACTTCTTTCTGTAGCTTTTTTTTTTTTTTAATTCAGCAAAGTCATCTTCCTAACCAGCTCAGAATATGGGGAACAGGATGCTCTTACTTGTCGTAGACATTGACTAGGACTGACTACATTGTCATCGGAATAAAATCAGGCAGCAGATGGGCCAATAGACATGGAAAATCAGATGACAATGTTAGCCCCAGTGTCTACTACGTGTGAGACTGCACTAGCTGGAGGCCATGGTTCTTCAAAGGACACCAGAGGTGGTCTATCAAACTTTCCCGAAGTTATAGATTCAAATAAATATTCTCCTTTAAGCTGCATTGTAGAAAGGTGGACTATTTTCCCTCTGTCCCTGATTACAAAATCAAACCCATCTTCAGAAGATGAACATTTGTCACACGTAACGTATACTATCAACTGTAGGTTATTCCTCAAACAATGGAGAAATGATAGATTTGGGAAACAAATATTGTCGGTTTCCCCAAAGTGACAACTTAGGAACTGTAACCGGTTCTTTGATGTGTGAGTTTTTTCTTTTTTAAACCAAGTCAGTAATGTTAAAATCACATCTGAAAATGCCTTGCCCTTAACATGCTTGTGAACTAGATGAAGTAAATTAAGAACAAACAGCACTCTGGTATGGTGGTAAACTGTCATTATAGAAAACATATTCTGAGGGAGTTTAAAGCACATGAAGGTTAATAAAGACAGGCCTGATAGAAAAGCTCTAGAGACATGGGGTGGCAGGTGGCCATTAGGGATGGTCTGGATGTCTTTGGTCTTCATTTCCCTCCTCTTCTTCCATGAGACAAAATAGTCTCTTTTTATTAAATTCATTCATTTATTTTTATTAATTTTCAGTTCATCTGTTAGGGCCTGTGATTTTACTTAGTAATTTAAATAACCTTTTTTTTGAATGGCCAGTACTCTTTGGTTTTGTGGTCTTGTGCAAGTTCCTTACCTTCTCTCATTCCACTTTTTATTAATAATAGTCTCAGTGGGGTGCAGTGGCTCATACCTGTAATCCCAGATGTTTAGGAGGCTGAGGCAGGAGAATCTCAAGTTTGGGGCCGGACTCAGTAACTTAGTGGGAAGCTCAGTAACTTAGCAAGATCCTGTTGCAAGTCCTAAACAGAGGATTGATGATGTGGCTTAATGATAAACCATCCCTTGGTTCAATCTCCAGTACAAAAAAAAAAAAAAAAAATCCCAGCCAGATAGGGCTGTTCTGAGACTGTAGTAAGTTGAAGTGAGGGGAACACAGAGCAATGTCCCACCCTAGCAAGGTGCTTGATAATGGTATATGCTGTAATAATCGTCACATTGATGATAGACGTGATGGTGATTTTAATATAAATTTACAGAAAGGGATGGCTATGAAAGGGCACCTACTTGATATTCATCAATTTGTCAATGTTAACTTTACAAGAATGTCCACTCACAGAAAGTAAATTACATTTCCTATGCCTTAGAAGCAGCAAAGATGGATTCAGGTACTTAGAGAGGTTCTATTCTACTATCTGTGAAGGCACCAATTGTGTGATTGTGTGATTGAGATTGCTGAGTGGAGAGAAGGCAACATCCAATATGAGAAACTGGCACAAGCACAAGAGATTTTGGAGCATCTGCAATTAGTTGGCACCATTTCCCAGAACTCAGAAACCAATCTAAAAAAATTTATGCTTTAAATCAGTGGTAGTTGTCAATGAGCCTGTGAAGGAATCCTTGATAGGACCCTCTGGCTTTTACTGTAACTTTTATTGATAATAACAAAAACAGAAGGCTCCCAAACAGAGGCCCAACTGAACCAATGAGTCAATGCAGAATCATGGTACCAAGTTTGCCCATCAGTGAATGACCATGGGTTTAGAGGTATGTGTCATAACCTAGCTGCTGATGTTAGATACTTAACAATTTTGTTTTATTCCTAGTTGCTGGCATTTTCTAAACTGTTTTCTTAATTCTAATTTATGTTTTTATGTTCCACTTTGTTTACATAGCCCATAGTTCCCAATTGTCTTTATTTGCTTAAATGTTTCTTTAATTTTATTTACATTTTTATATATATTGCTTTACTTACAAAACTCATTGTTTGGAGTGGGCTAGAAATAACCATAAATCCCCATTGCTAATTAGCCTCATCCTCATGACTGATTAGTCTAAAGATTATGAGCCTAGAAGGAGGGCAGGGAGAAGGCTAATAGCGAGTCACAGGATCACTGAATTTTAGAGCTGGAAGGAATTTTAAGAGTTAATTTCATTTTTAAGATAGAATTCTGTGTTTTACATCTTTGGCATTGGAGAATTATGGAAGGTTGTCTATTTGCTCTTGCTCCTTTATGCAAAAATTTGTAACGATTTGGTGACAGTTTTGAAAAACAAGAACAAAGAGAAAATCCAATCAATGATAACTATGAATAATTCCTAATGAGGGCTTAAAGAAGGTTCAGAAACTTGACACATAAATGGACTATAGAAGAGCAGGGAATATTAATGAATGGGAAGGAGGCTCTTTGGAAGTAAGTAGTTGTTTGGAACTCCCTCCTCAGCAGCTGTGCAGTTGGTAAGGATTTTAGCTTGCCTAACTGTAAGCCTGGCTATTAGCTTTGCAGTAGGGAGTATTTAAAAGTACACACAACATATGAAGGAAAGAACCTGGAACTGAGTAGCCTGCTTCATTCCAAGAATCCATCTGGCATTTAAAGAACTGCTTGTCCTACATTAAACCCTGCAGAGTAAGAGCTATTTTTCATATCTTCACACCCCTATTTTTGGTTTCAGGTAAGACAGCTTGTTGAGTTTGGGGAAAGAACAAGACGAGTTCTCAGAATCTCCTAATCAAAGGACTAATTTAGGGCACGCTCCATTTATTTAAAATGGGGAAATCATGGTGAAGCCCCTGCTTGGGAAGTCAGCTTAAGAACAACTCAAGTCTCCATAGGAGGTGGACATCCAGATTCCAAAATAATTTGATCTAGTCATTTGTAGGCAGATTATAATGGATGAAAAGGTGTTATGCAAATTTATGGCTGGAGTCACCCTTACTAAATGACTCATGGTGATGGGGTAAGTTGGCAAGAGAAATCCACTCTATTCTAAACAAACATTTTTGAAATAAAGACTGGTTTTTGCAGCTTTGGTACTTATGAAGGCATCTAAAAAAGCAAACGGTGCCAGAGTAGGCCCTGGATTACAAGGAGTTGCAGAGTTTGTAAAGTGTTGTAAGCCTTTAAATGAGTCCAGGACTTCAGGCACATTCCCTCCTCTCCGATCTGCTTTCCTAACACATGGTCTGAAGTTCCCCTTTCCGGAAAAGTGTACGGCACTGGGATCCTCTCAGTACAGGCTGCAATCCTTCGTGACAGCAAGGTCCCAGAATCTTAACTGGTCACCTCTTGAGGGGCAGTGCAAGGCCGCAGAACCAGCGCCAACTCAGAGCAGCGACCCCTCGGTTACTATGGCGACCGCTGGAGGGGCGGGCCTCCAGCCACTCCTTCCCCGCCTCTACCCAGGACCTTTCGAACGCTCCAATTGGGACAGCCCTTTCTTGTCTCTGTCCCGCCCCATTCAGTTCCAAGAGAGATGCGATTGGCTCGGGACGCGAGGTCTGGTGCCCAGAGGGTACCATCTATTGACTGGACGCGCGGGAAAGTGGCCAGGCACTGTCCGAGGCGTGAAGCTCACTAGAACAGCACACGGAGGGCTGTGGAGCTAGTTGCCCCCTGTCCCATACAAAACCTCCGCTTGCATGACTGCTAACAGTAGGGTGCAGGAGCCGGGACGCGGCCACAACGTTCGCAGGTCAGGGCGCTCCAATCCCCGGGAGAGAGAATGCGGTGAAGCGTGAGGAACACGGGCGCGCTCGCGGGCGCCCAGGATCAGAGGCCAAAGGGGGCGGGTTGAACTCTGGGGGCGGTGCCAGCGGCGGCGGCGGGAGGTGCAAGACCCAATGAGCGCGCGCACCGCCCCCGAGGGCGGGGCGTGAGGAGTGCTCCCCGCCCTCCGCTCGCCCCCGCCCCTCCCCCCGAGCACCGGGGCCGCAGTGAGTGAGTGGCACTGGCAGCCTGTCAATCCCTCAGCCAAGCGGCCTTCGAGCCCGGTCCGCGGCGGCTGCTGGCTGGGTGCGAGGCTCAGGCAGTGGCGGCGGCGACTTCTTCCGCCCCATCAATCTGCTGTCCTCCCGGCGCGCGGCCCGTCCGGGCCCTCCACCGGGGTCCGCGCCCCCGCCGCGCCCGCCCGCCCGCTCCCAAACTTTCCTCCTCAGCCCCCCTCGCTCCCCGCGGCCCGCCCGCCGGCCTCTTCCACCGCGGCCACCCGCCGCCGCCGCTCCCTCCCCCGGGGCCGCCCGGGCTCGGATCCCGCCCGGCCGAGGAGGCGGCGGCGGCGGCGGCGGCAGAGGGAGGGAAGAGCGCAGGCCGGCGTAGGGGGCGGCGGCGTCCCGGCAACTCGGCCGGCGCTGAGGAGCAAGTTGCGCGGGGCCGCCCGGCGGGGCGCGCGGCGGCAAGGAGGCGGCGCGGGGGCCGCGTGAGGGCAGCGGGCGCTGCTGCCTCCGCCTCCGCCACAGCCGCCGAGCCCGGAGCTTCCGCCCGCCGCTCCTCGCCAGCCTCGGCGGCGGCGGAAGCCGGAGCCGGGCGCCCGTCCGCACCGCCTCAGCCGCGGACCCCGCCGGCCCGGCCGCCCCCTCCCCGCGCGGGCGGGGAGCGCGCGGCCGCCTCCCCCTCCCCCTCCCCCTCTTTCTTCTCCTCCCTCGCCGCCGCCGCCGCCGCCGCCGCCTCAGCCTTCGCCTCAGCCGCCGCCGCCCGCTCCCGCCCGCGCGCGGCGGGATGGACGATCAATCCAGGATGCTGCAGACTCTGGCCGGGGTGAACCTGGCCGGCCACTCGGTGCAGGGGGGCATGGCCCTGCCGCCTCCCCCGCACGGCCACGAAGGGGCGGACGGCGACGGCAGGAAGCAGGACATCGGCGACATCCTCCACCAGATCATGACCATCACCGACCAGAGCTTGGACGAGGCGCAAGCAAAGTTGGTGTCGTCTCTTTAAGCATCTTTTGTGTGGTGCGGGAGCCGGGCCCGCGGCCGAGTCGGGGCCCCGGGTGGCGCCCGGGGCAGGGGCCTCAGCGGGGCCGGGAACTTTGTCCGAACGCCGGCCGCGGGTCCCGGCCTCGGGGGGCACTGGCCCGCGTCCCCCGCTGCAGGCGGGACTCAGCAAAGTTGCTCCCGGGGCTTGGGACGCACTTGGCGGCGCGCGGCTTCTGGCCGCGGGGTTGGCCGGCGTCGGGCCCTCTGGCTGCCCGTCCCCGTCCCAGGATTTAAACCTCCCGCCTGGACCCCCGTGCGCGCCGCGCCGCCCCGCCGCCCCGCCAGGCCCGGCCGCGCGGGAGCGACGTGCAACTTTCTCCGCAGGCCCGGAGTCTGGCGCCGACTCCCCGTGGCAGCGGGACGACCTCGCCGTGCGGGCGGCCGTCCCAGCCCCGCGCCGGCCGATGGGCGGTTCCCTGGCGGGGCCGATTGCGGGCGACCAAGTTCTTGCGGAGGGAGGGCCGCTTGCAAACTTTGTGGAGCTGTCACCCGCCCGCTGGCCTCGGCAGGCCGTCGGGCTGCGCCCGCTCCCCGCCCGGTGGGCGGACGCCGGAGACCCTCAGCAGCAGCCTCCTCCCCTGGGTCGCCGCCGCGTGCCACCGGAGCGAGGCTCCCCGCGCGGGTTCGCGCCTGAGGTCGCCGAGGCCTCGGTCTGCCGGGCAGATGGGTCGCGCTGCGTTCGGGCTGGAGCTTTTGCTGCCGGTGCTTGCCGGCTGTCGCGAACTTGTGAACATAAGTTTTTGTTGACTTCTCATGGATCAAAAGAGCTTTCCAAAATAGAGAGTCTGAATTAAATCTTGGGTCTAACTTAAAGGAAGGCGCCATATTATTCCATAGGTGATGCTAATACCTTTGTGTTTTGCTGTTTTTTTTTTTTTTTTTTTTAAGGAAACATGCCCTGAACTGTCACAGAATGAAACCCGCCCTCTTCAGCGTCCTGTGTGAGATCAAAGAGAAAACAGGTAAGACGCTGCACCTAGCACTGGGCCTGGACACCCCCGAGGTGGGGTTGGAGCTACTCCTTCGACTCTCCAGTTGAGAGCTGCTGCTTTTGGGCACCGCCATCTTTGATCATTCTCTCCTTCCCACCTCCTGATCCTAAGAAAAACCTGCAATAAATCTGGAGTCGATTTCTCAGTTCCGCTCCTGGTGCAAAATGAAGTGTAGGTGCAGATGAGGCTGGGTCGCCGTCCCTAGGCGGGCGCCCCTTACTGCAGAGGTGGGGGCCAGCAGCGCCTACAGTCCTCTCTCGCCTTGTTTGTGTGTCAGTTTTTAAAAGGAGCAAGGGGAGACTGGATGCCAGGGACGAATTTCCTGGGAGAAGCATCCCCCGAACTTTGTTTTACTTAGGTTTAAGCTTCAGCTCGGCTGATAAAAGAATACAAGCAATTGAGCAGACCTCAGTGGCATGTTTGAATTAGTGTTTTAGGTGAGAAGACTGATTTTAAGAATACACGAACTGTAATAATGTGTTTAGCATATCAGTGTATTACATCTGTTAATACTTTAATTAAAATCTATATCTTGAAGCCATTAACTATGCTTACTGTAAAAAAGAAAAAGTCCACAGCTGCAGGTTAAATAATTTTGAAGTTCAAGGGAGGGAATATATAAGAAGACAGGTTTTGCAGGAGAGATGTAAAGAAAACTGCAGGTACATATCGGGCAAATTTTTGGTAGTTCATTTCAGTTCAACTTTCTTAGAGTTTCTCAATTGGATGTTGTAGTCCTGAGGTTATGGAAAGGTTCAAGTGGAAGGAGAGATTTAATTTAGAAGTTTTAGTTTGTATTTGGCATTATCTTCCCCGTTAATGGCAAACAACTGCATTAAAGAAGCTTTTCTGTTGGGTTTTTTTTTTTGTGTGTGTGTGTATGTGTTGCATATATAGTATTTTAAAGTTGCATTTTTTAATGTTGAGGCATGAGGCAAAGAAGAAAAAGTTAAAAGTTCAGGATTCAGTAGTATACAAGTGATGCTGTTTAAATGGTTGATTTGATTAAATAGTGTGCAAATAATAGCACACTTCATAGGATTATGAGGTTGATAGTTCAGTTGCCCTCATTCTAAACAAATTTTTTTCACTCTGCATTATACTATTCCTTTCTTAAAAGTAATCCAGAAAAGTTGATGGGTTATTTCTGTCTTTTGAATGTATATGCTAAACTATAATTAACAGCAAAGAGTAAGAGATTCTAAAGAATACTTTTCCTGCTTTTCATTCACTTAGTATGGATGGTTTCTTAATGTTAAATGATTCTTTTTAAGATGCATTTTATATTTTAAAAACTAGTCATTTTAAATTACTAACTTTTATTCTACCTTTAGAATATGTTGGGATTTAAAATGTTAGTTGATTTTTATCTAACTATGGAATAAACATCCAGCAATAAATTTTGAAGATTCTCAATTTAGAAGCCTAAAAGTGTGTAATTCTCATTAAATTATGTTGTTTAATGTCCAAGGGTATTCTTGCTATCAAGGCTCCTCTTCAGTTTCTGCTGACAGGCACTGGGGTATTGACTATGCTGTGAATATTAAGATTGATTCAACTTTATACAGCATTATATTACTAGGGAGAGTGGATTGATACTCTTTCATTCTCATCCCTTTCTCATGATTTTTATTTATTTATTTATTTATTGATTGATTGATTGCCTTTTTTAAGGTTTGGTCTAGCAAGCTTAAGACCCAAACTGCTTTTCATGTTTAGACATTTAGCAGCAGGCAGAATTCAATTAAGAAGTGAAAGTCCTCTTAGTTGCTTATTTGCCCAGGACTTACTTAGACCATTCTGAAAGGAAAACATAGTCAACCACATGTCAAAGGTGAGTTACCAAAACGAACAAGTCTTTTCAGAGTCTGGGATTATTGGCAGAGATGTCTTTGGTAGGGCTATTGCTGTTTAAGAAGCAAGAGGAAACTCACAAAAGAAATTTTTGTTTTGAAAATTGTTTCTGGGGCTTTCAGTGATAACTTGTAAATTAGATCCTGGTTTTGTGTTTTGGCCAGCGGATCCAAGTTTGCACATTGTCTCTTTTGTAAAAAGCCAACAGCCGACAAAGAGTAAAGGCGGCTGTCTGGGCAGAGACATCTTCCTGCCAGCCTCTCTAAGCTCGAGAGGGATGGAATTTAAGTACTGAGTGATTGATGAGGGTGAAGCTCTTTCTCTCCTCTCTTCTTCTTTCTGCTTGACTGTCCATAGCTCTACTTCACCCTCCAGAACTAGTCTTTGAAGAAGACAGGATCGCTGGACTCTTATGCCTCAATTTGAAATAAAACAGCTGTATAGACATTAGTGTTCCTAAAGCAGAGAAAGCCGAGCAGCAGATTCCATGGCCCACTCCCCATCTGCTTCTGTAGTCATATTTCAGAAATATTATGAATTTAGAAAATAGGCATTGTAGAATATATGTATAATATATAATATCTTTAAATCATTTTATTGAATCGATCAGTATAGCATTCGAAGATTAATTCCTTATAATTTAGAGAAAGTTTGCCTTGTCATTTGTGAATATAAGCCAGGAATATTAGGTGATGACTCTGTTCTGCATAATGAAGGGACGGGGGTTGTCTGCTTGGACGGGGGACAACTGTCACTTCCGTGGATAATGTCATTTCAGTTTTGCTTTTCTAAAATAAGACAAAATCATTTGTTAAAAAAAAAAATTCCATATATTTGTAGATCTGCCAGTAGATTTTGAGGTTTCTGATCAGGCAATGAATACTGCCAGTTCTGATGCACATAAGGGATTTAGTTTGGAAAACATTTCCCCCGTCCATATGAAAAGGTATTTTCTCTTCTGACAGATAAATGGGTAATCTACCACAATTATATTATTTTCTTGTTCAGAGGTAAAGAAAGTATACTTTTACTGTAAGCTGCTTGCTTTATCTTGAAAATGTATTCTTTTGTAAAATTTATTATACAGTTATTTGGGGGCAGAAATATCTCATTGAATTGTGACATTTGTGGATTTTTAAAGCAACTGAAAAGTTACAGCCTTTAAAATTGAGATATGTCCGTCTTAAACTAAGTAAGCCCCCAATAAGAGAATTGTTAATATATTAGGATATGCCTCCTAATTTTTTAAAGCCATATTTTATCATTATCTCCTAGTAAAAATTCCTTGACATCCTGATGCCTGCTCATCTGCCACCTTCTTTAGATATACTCCTTTACCTCTTTTTAGCCACCTTAATCTTGATTGTCTTGGTTGCTTTCCATTGTGAAACATTCCATTTGCACAAATCTTCTTTCCAAAGCTGTTAATTATGAGAGTTTGAATGACAAAAATGTTTTTACAAGAAAATAAGCTTTTGTTTTTTAAACAAAAATATAGTATGTAATCTGAATTATTGTGAAAAAAATGTCGTTAAAAATTAGCACAATCTTTTTCTTTTTAAACAGTAGATTAAAATATTCCATGTTGATAGCTGCCAACCAAACTCTGATTTATTGCTACCACAAACCCTAAATAGCATTCATTTACTAGTAATGTCTAATGGCATACATGATGGTTTGCCAGATTTGTAGCCTTTGTGAGGCTTATAAGCAGGAGTGACTTGGGAAGATCATAAAACTTAATGAACTTCTCTACTGCAGGAGGTGTCCGCAGGGGAAGAGAAAGGCCTGCTTGGCTGGTTGGGCTGGTTGGAGTATTTTTTATGTTTAAGGAGAAGAAAATGACTATTTAAAATGCTTAACTTTTAAAGGAATCCTCCCTAGAAAGAGTCATACAAATTTTTAGATATCAAAAGTAGGTCAGAGATATAGTTTACCAAGTGTACCTGGTATGAGATACGAGATTAAACCTTTTATCTTTATTGTTGTAGGTGATTTGCTTTCAGAGGGACAGGGCTGTACCCTGAGTCAACACCCCTCTATTTAATTCTGATCCTACATGTTTAGAGATTCATTGAATGCTTTTTTTTATGATCTGTTTTCTTTTTTAAGACTTCCATGTAAAAATTACTACATTTTTCTTTGTACAGTGCTGTATGTTTCTTCTAATTCTCAATGTATAAAAACCAAATCTTCCATCAATTGAAAATTTAGCAAGAAAAGTGAAAATTGTTATCTATGGATTTAAATGTTGTTGCATTTATTGCATGTTTTAAGTTGATATTGCACCATATCCAAAATAGTTATTATATTTATTCCAAAGTTTTGAAAACGTGCACTGTTCCATACAGATTCATTTTTCTGTTTTAATAAGCCTATTGTGGTTTTTAAAAACTTTTTATTATGGACAACTGTCAACATAAGTGCATGTAGAAATAAGAGATTTTGAACCCCCGTAATGTGAACTCATTGCTCACCTTCAACAGCAGCAACAATTGGCCAGTCTTGTTATCTCTGTTACTCTGATCCTCCCAGAATTATTTTGAAGCAAATTTTAATGAAACGTTAATGTTTCAAATTTTATATTAGTTTTAGACTAAATTATGTCTCTTTACACTGGAAATGCTAAGTGATTAAATAGGAAAAAATACAATATCTTGGAAACGTCATAAATTATATTGCTTTATCAATATATTGTCCAAGAAGCAATTTAAGGATATTTTACAAATTTTTTTTCTATTTTTATAGATTCATATAAACACATTCGTGCTTTTGTAGGTTTTGAGGGAGGATATAACAGAATGGTCTTTTTTTTCCCTTTTCTTCCTCTCCATGCAACCTGTTCGTGGAAATGTGGAAAAATTGTCAGTGCTACTCTGGTTTAGAACTTAATAATCTAAAGTATCTTGTAGATACGATTTTTAAAATGTGGAGCTATTTTTTGACTATTTTTTTTCCTTCCCAATAAAAATATATCGAACCATGTTGTCATTACTAACTTGATCTGTGTAAGTAATTCTTTTGTTTTTGTGTCTCAGTTTTAGTGAGCCTCATTTTATTATTTCATGTAGTTTTGGTATTTTACTTGGTACTTTATTATATTTTTTTATTATATTAATTTGCATAACTGTTTCAAATCAGAAGTATATTAATGCACTGGCAAAGGAGACCCCAGTTTGTCTGAAAGAATACACAAGTTCATTTGCTGTATAAAGCATACCTGTATACACTTTTCATACTATGATGCTTTTCCTTTTAATTAATTTTACTTATACTTTTAGATTTCAATTTGTAAATTCTGAAAAGGCTATTTAAAAGATTAAATTGACATCTATTTGGCTTATTTGTATTTTGGTATTATAGTGGTAGCATGTTATAAGATGAAATTATATGGTTTGAAGTGGTGCTATAGGACTTGAAACTGCATTCCATTTGCCACACCCTAAGTCATCACTTTATTTTATCTTCATGAGATATCTATTCAGAATAAATGCTTAACATATCAGCACCAACACATCAAGTTAAATAAAGATTTACACAATTTTTCTCCTATTCATGTATGTGTGAACATCCTTAGATATTTATTATTTCAATATTGACACTACGAGAATAATGTTTTATTTGTTTTCTCAGCAGGCTTGTGTTTTATCCATTTATCAGTGTGATCAGCACGAGTTTAGGTAGTAACTAACAAAGCTTGCACATTTCCCCTCTCTTGTTGACCTTTTCAAGCATTTGCTGTACTTTAGTAGGTCATTTGAGTCTGTGTGAGAAGAGTAAATAATTTATATCACTATGTAGTATAAATTGGCCAAAGTTTTTCAGGCCTGGTTATGATAGATTTGTTTTTTTATGAAGTTATAGAAGTTAATCAAACAAATAAATTGCTGTCACAGCTAGGTGATAGTGTTATATTTAGCAAATAAATTAAGAAGTAATGCTTGAATAAGCCACTGAAAAAAAATTTACCATTCTGTGCCTTTAGACACAGAACATATTAGAAAATAAATTTCATTACTCTTCAGTACTTGATTTTAATGATCTTTGTAGGCAGAATTGTAACCAGAATCCCTCTTTTCTCATTTTTTTTCATAAATACATTCCCATAAATGTAGTATGTTTGTAGTTTGTGTAGTTTGCTTTGGCACTAAATTTGGATGTACATCTAGCAAAGAAATTGATGTGATAGACTGTGTCATACTGAATTTGCATAACATTTTTTTGATTGACTTTGTGTCTACATGATAATAACTGACTAGTATTGAAAACAAAATAATTATGTATAAAAATAATTGTTTAAAATTTTGCACTTGTTTTTTTTTCAGTTTAAGTGCTTTAAAAATGTTAGGCTCTTTTGAACAATAAGCCTTTTTGTGTGATTATATTAGTGAGGACTTGGTATTCAATGTAATCCTTTTAATGCTGATATTTTCCTCACAATGTTTAAACTATTACTTGGGAGGCTCAGTATGTTAGGGCAAAATGATTTTTCTTTTTTTTTAGTTTTGTTATATGTGATGCATCAGTTTTCAGAGAATGTTTCTTAGGCATCAGCGTCCAGCAGGTGGCTTTTTACATTAAATTCATAAAATTTAAAGTACCATAAAATTTTATTTCAAACTCAAATTAACTAATTCAGAATGTCAACATTTCCACTGTCTCTACATTAACATTTATAATAGAACAAATGGTTGCATATAGAAATTATCTGCAACATAATCTAAATTAAGATTCTAAACAGGCATTACAGATGCTGGTAACTTTGTCAATTATCATTTTGTTTGGTGAACAGTAGTAAAACAGTGTGCGGTAAAAGTGTTTAGAGAGAGAGGATAAATAAATTGAACAGTTTTGCAATGCAAAGTGGTTTGTGGTGTTTTTGAGGATTTCTTGGCTCTCTCTTAACTGCTATTGTGAGCCTGGAGCAGATTTCCCCATTGCTAATGCCCTAGAAGTATTAATTCACTTTGATATGCTAATTAGAGGGCATTATGCAAGAAATGAGATTAAGTGGCAGCATGAAGCCATTTGCCTGTCAGTAAATTGAGAGCTTTAGCATCAGGAGGAGCTTTGTTTTTTTTTGTTTTTTTTTTTTAAAGTTTCTCTTGGTTTTGCATATAAATAAAAATTGATTGAAAGGTCTAGAGAAGCTTCTAGAACATTGGTGGATTCTTTTTCTCCCACATATGATTATTTAAGTGTAATGTTACAGAATATGAGTTTTCTCTTTACACAAAAATATATTAAAAGTTTTGTGTCATCTGGTCTCTTTTTCCTAAAACATAACTTTAGGAGCATGGTTAGTGAAATCTTTTCACCTGACTCTTAAGAAATGTAAACTTGTGTGTTTGAGCTTGGGTACCAATTTTGTCTCTAAACTGAACTTCGCAAGAATGTTTTCTTCCCTAGGGAAGAAAGGAAGAAGTTGTTGAATTGGACTTCAGGAAGCTATAATAAATGAACATTAAGATTCTAACTTAAGTCTATAAAAGCTGGACCAATTGGAATTAGTGGTTGAACCAATGCCCTTTACATAAGATTATTATTTGATTTTTGTGTCAAATATGGACTTTCATGCTTCATTCTGGATTTACTGACATGGTTTAAGTTAGGCCTTTGAATTTCTCTCTATAAAGCTACTTTTGTGATTTTCTGTATTTTGTGAGGAAATGGATGAATGTATACTGGTGTCAGTGTGGGCAAGAGGAAGAGGACAGAATTTCTCTAGGCTAAGAAAAGATTGTTTCCTCAAACAAAACTTCTACCTGCATATTGATAGAATTGTAAAACCTTGACCTAACTAAAAATCTCTGTGTAGGGTTAGTTGGGAGGGGGTTTGGGTAAGGCATTCATCTTGGGGCTTAGTTCTAGTATCTGAATTCCACCACTGTAACTGTGACTCTACACCTAATAAACCATAACTTCTTAGAGCCATATGGATTATTTAGTCACCACAGCTGCCATGCGTGCACACTACCATGGTTGGTATTTCCATTTGCACTGGTGTGGTTGTGTGGTGCCTGTTAATGTTAATGGAAATTAGGAATGTTCACACAGAGGATGAAGGTCTCTTCTGAGACAAAAAGTCCTGTTACAATTCTCTGGGAAGAGGACTTAGTGTACCTACACATTAGTTGCTTTTCTAGATGAAATACTTGGTTGCTTTAAATTCTCATTCCATTTTCAGATTCCCTGAACTAGTTAAATCAACGAATTCTCATTAGTCGCTGATTACTTGCAAAATTTCATTAGAAGTGTATGAAGTTATTTTTGATTGAAATGGGAACAAAAGGCTTTTGAAATTGCATATTATTATTGTTTAAACAAAAGCTTTTTATAGGCTTTCATGTATACTAAGGCTTGCATATAAGGATTTATAGAGGAATTATTGGGGAGGACTTACAAAATAAGTGAATGGTTTTTGATGGGGGAAATCACTGCATTAAAATCTATATTAAATGAAAAGGCAGACTTCTATGTGCATCATATCCAAGTGTCCTCAAATGAAGAAGAATTGACTTAGGCAGTCGTGTAAGTTTTATTTTTCTTTTTCTCGCCTCCCCTTTTTCTTAAAAAAAAAAACTATGGATGCAGGCAGTTGGAATTCATAGTCAGATATATCATTTTCAACTTGGAATAGAAACTAGAGCAGGAAATTGATTTTATATTTATTATGAAAGCAAGAACTCTGCCACCAACTGACAGCCATCCATGTTTTAGTTTTGTGATAATTGTTCACAGACATTAGTTTGTAGTTGGTTTAGGTTATTTATAATGTTGATTGGGAGTGTTGGTCCATTAAAAGGTATGTGTATAATGAATATCTTTAATTAAACCAAGTCATACTGAAATATTTTATTTTTCCTTTACATTGGATGTTGGTCTAGAATTAACTGTCAGCACTGGTAAGAACAAGTTACAATAGATTGTGCAATGATTTCTCTGGCATCATGGAAGTATTTATTACCATTTTTGAACAAATTATAATAACATGAAAAGTTGTGTTTGAAATGATTGTGTGTTAGATAAGGCGATACATTACAGGAATGGTTGGTTTTATGGAGCTTTATGTAGAGGATTTCTCAGAAATTATAGCACAGGGCTGTCACTATAAAACCCAGTGATACAGTTGGTAATAACATGCAGTGAAGATATTTTTAGACTTTCACTTGTTATTCAAATAAGTGAGAACCCTCCAGTTTTCAGATCATATTTCTTGTGGAAATCAGTTAAGAAAAAATTGAAGGAAATCTTTTAACTATGGCTGGGATGTGGGTTTTGACTTGTCTAAATTTCTTCTTCCTTACCACTTGTTGGAGCAGCGATGTGTTACTGAAGATATCCTGAGGAACTCATTGATATCTTGATTTTTGACCTTTTGACTGTGATCAAGAATAGAAGTAGAAACTAAGTGTCTAAAATTATGGGCCCTATAAACATGAATTCTATTTTGTCATTGTATTATATGGACTATTTTTGATTTACGTGAATTTATGGCTTTTTTTTTGCCTTGTGGTGCTGGGGATGGAACCCAGGGCTTCTCACATGCTTAGGCAAGCTCTCTGCCACTGAGCTACAGGACCAGCTCAGCACTTTCTTTCATATTTCTTTTTCTTTTCTTTTTTTTTTTTTTTTTTTTTTAAGAGAGATGGACTGTGAGAGTGAATTTTATTTAGTTTTTCATGGGACTTTTGTTGCTCTGGGACTTCATTGTGTACGTGGTGCTGGAGTTTGAACTTGTGTACTTGTGCATGCTGGGCAAGCGCCATAACCGCCGAGCCACTGCTCCAGCCCTCTGCACTTTCTTTTAATAAAGGAAATGTGCCTTATATTCAGTGCAATTAGTTTAATAATGTTATAGTTTCATTAACATTGTAACATTAATTAGTTAATTGAGTTGTTTTTTTGGTACCAGGTATTGAACCCAGGGGTGCTTAACCTCTTGAACCATATGCTCAGTCCTTTTTCTATTTTATTTATTTTTAAAATTTTTTTTATTTTTATATTTTCAGGGCTGAGGACTGAACTCAGGGGCCTTGCGTGTGCTCGGCAAGCACTCTGCCACTGAGCTAATTCCCCAACCCCTCTATTTTATTTTGAGACAGGGACTCCCAGTTTCTGAGGGCCTTGCTAAGTTACTGAGACTGGCTTTGAACTCGTGATCCTTCTGTCTCAACTTCCCCAAGTCACTGGGATTATAGGCATGTGCCACTACTCCTGTCTCATCAGTTTATTTATTTATTTTTGACTGATTTTCATCATGATTGCTTTTTAATTTGTGTGCATTTGTGTGTGTATGAGAGAGAGAGAGAGAGAGAGATACTGGGGATTGAACCCAGGAGCACTCTCCCACTGAGCTACACGCTTAGTTCTTTAGTTTTTGTTTTGAGACAGAGCTTCGTTTAGTTGTCCAGGCTGGCCTTGAGTGTGTGGTCCTTCTGCCTCAGCTTCCCGGGTCTCTGGGTTTATAGGCATGCACTGCCGTGCCTGGCTCTAGCTGCTTTTTTTTTTTTTTTTTTTTAAGAGAGAGGGACAGTGAGAGAGAGAGAAAGAGAGAATCAATTTTATTTAGTTTTTCATGTGGCCTTCACTGCTCCGAAACTTCATTGTGTACGTGGTGCTGGGGTTTGAACTTATGTACTTGCGCATGCCAGGCAAGCACTGTAACTGCTGAGCCACCGCTCCAGCTCTCAAACTGCTTTTTTTTTTTCAAACTGCTTTTTAATTACTGTGATTATTGTCACTTTAAAATTTTTAATATTTTGCAAAATACTGGTTTGCTGACTAATAATGTTTCCAGAACTGAATCTTAGAATGAATGCTTTGTTTTAATCTGAAAATTAGGACTTTAAAATTTATATTTAGCTGACTTAGTAAATTATTTTAGAAATATAAATGTTTTTCCAATAGAAAAATGTAGCTGTTAGCCTTTGTAATGTGAGAAAAGGGTAAGTTGTTCCCACAAAGC